>VZZY01021534.1:0-109647 GCA_013400335.1 Eurystomus gularis | reverse complement strand
ACTCCTCCTTTACTCTGACTTTCTCTGGGGCCCCTCAGGACAGCCTCCAGGAGTATAGACAGAGGCAAAGTAGGCATTCAGTAACTCTTCCTTCTCTGTATCCTCTGTCACCAGGGCACCCATCTCATTCATCAGTGGGCATACATTGCCTCTAGAGTTAGTTTTAGTTGCAGTGTATTTGAAGAAGCCCTTTCTGTTGCCCTTGGCCTTTCTTGCAAGGTTTAATTCCAAGCAGGCCTTAGCTTTCCTAGTTGCCTCCCTACATGCTCTGATAACAGTCTTATATTACTCCCAAGTGGCCAGCCCCTCCTTCCATGATCCATAGACTCTCTTCTGTTTAAGTTTGCCCAGCAGCTCCCTGCTTAACCATGCAGGTCTCCTGGCTCCCTTTTTTTACTTCCTGCCTGTTGGAATGCTCTGATCTTGAGCTTGGAAGAAATGGTCCTTGAATGCTAACCAACTATCTTGGGCCTCTTTACCCTCTAGTACCCCATCCCATGGGATTTCCCCTAGAAATTGCTTGAAAAGGCCAAAGTTGGCCCTACTGAAGTCCACAGTTGTGATTCTGCTTGTTATTCTGTTCCTACCACATGACGTCAAATCAGTACTGTTTGAGAAAGTGGATGTATAAGAACAAGATCTTTTTTCAGTATCAGCATATTATAAGCTGAGCTAACTTATGACTGAAGGGTCATTGTGACAAAATAATTATAGGCAATTTATGCTAAAGAGAGGGTATTTTGAATTTTCTTCTGTTTAATTTGTATACATAAGGGATATAAAGTCACTTTAATGTTACTGCACAGGACAAGAATCCACAGTTAGAAAGCATTTATATTACAAAATGATACATGGTTTCTTAACCGAACCTCAGGCAAAGATAATTAGAATAAAGGATGTTTGTGACAATTTCAAATAAGATTATATTAATCTCCTGATAAAATTCTTCACAAGGGGCTGCGGCATTGGTGATATGACTCATTGCTTTAGTATTAGCCATTCTTTACTGGCACCTAATCTGCCAGTGTATGGATTTTAATATAGAATTAATTATGGATAGAAGATTTTACATAACATATTTCCAAAGTTCCTATTCATTGATATATATGCATGACTTTAAAAGTGGGTCTTTTGCAATTTCTCGATCACTTATTGTGAAGTTTAAATTGGCTTCTGAAGCTTCCTCAGGGAGAGAGCTTCTGTGCTCAAGGGGCCTCATACAGGCATACAGTCAGATCATGCAGGTTAATGAGACAGGCAGACAGAAGTCAGAATAAAAGTGAAGCAAACAGGTTAAACAAACCTTCACCGAGATTCACGCTATTACACACAGGCTGCTTCTGATACCCAACCTGCTCTAACTCTCTAGGCACTGCAGACATGGATTATTATTCTGAACACCAAGACAGCATGAAAAACTTCAACATCCATCTTGATCACAAAAGGCAACCCAAACCACCTCTATCTAGAAGAGAAGGTCTGAGTATTTTGAACCGACCATATGAGCTTATCACCCACCTCTACTTTTCAATGATGGTCTGGTTTTCTTTGCCACCTCCACCACCAATTCCCACATCTGCCAGATTCCTGTTTATTTTTTAAGCCATCTCACATTTTAGGAAAGCTTAGTTGCACCTCCAAATCCAACCTAGTCTGAATAATTATGTTAGATGCTGCAATACTCTTTTTTATGTCCTACTTGCAAAAAACAACCCAATAGTTTATTGTTGTTCAGCATACACGTTTCTATACTGCTGACCATAAGTTTTGTGAGCCTTACAGAGGCACTAGCCTAGATATGAAGCCAATCAAGTGACTGTAACAAACATACCAGCACTTCAGGGTCTGTCTGTCCTTATGAGAAATTAAAAGCCTAGAAAAAAAAATTTACAGGCAAAGGAAACTCTTGCTGAGAGGGCCAATGATGAGTAGTCAGTTCCCACAGTAAGAGTTGTGCCATGCGAGGCACAATTTCAGTTCAGTAATTGAACCGAACACATGTTCCTGTCACATAAAACACAGAAACTAATCTTTCTCATCAAAACCCGCTTAAAGAAATTGCACCTTGACAGGACATCATCCACGTGCAAAACAAATACCAAACAAAAAACAAAACTCCACAGTGCCAGAGTGATGAAACAGAGCCAACACATTCCAGCTTCAAGCTTGAAATAGCTGAGAAATGAAGGGTGTCCCAATAGTGTATGGAATTGCTGCAGAGAAAGAGTAGGCTCCTCTCTTCTGACTTTATGCTGCTGGCCCACAGTGGGGAGCCCCTTAAGTATTTTCCTGGGAAAGCCCAACCAAGTTACTCTCAAGTACCTGAGTGCAGCAAACTGAACAAGGTGGGTTAGCATAGAGGGTCTCAAGGGTCACTGGTGAGAGCGTTATAACGACATTATACAGAGAAAACTTCCAGCCCTTTTCTCAGTGTGNAGGGTCTCAAGGGTCACTGGTGAGTGACCAGCCTTTTCTCAGTGTAGTCACCATAGAGTGCATAATCCGGAAGAAACACTTTCCTTCTGACAAATAATGCTTTGGATATGGTCTGGGATAGCCCTACTTTAGACAATCATAATTCACATACCTGTGATGGGGAGCACATCTTCAACCTACAACAGAGCATGGGGCAGAGACTGGTCTCAAGCCAGCTTTGAGTAGACAGATAAATGCTAGGAAAAGTGGTGGGGAGAAGAAGATCCTTCCTGGAGAAAGGGGGGAAATCAGGCTCTAGAATGGGTCTAGAAGAAAGGGGAAAGACAAGGGAGCAGGGCACATGTACTTCTGAGAAGGGTACCTGTGCAATGCAGGTAGCAGATACTCAGTCCAGGCATTGAAGGAGAGGAGAAGGGAGGTTCTTTGAGGTCTGTGTTTGCTGCCAGTCAGAAAGCCAATGATGGATGGAAACTAAGGGTGACTGCAAGGAACCAGCTACAATAGTGTGGTGGACAGAAGTAAAGTTGCTTATATTGTGTTTTGTTTGTTTGTTTTATTAATGACTATCCTGTTTGCTCAAGGCATTTCTGCATTTTAATTATGTTAAGAAATATCATGGAATACTTCCTAATGAATCTTTACTTTTATGGATGTTTTGATCTCCTCTGGAAACATTACAATAGAGAAAACACATTTCTTTTCTGTATTGAAATCCTGAATAACTTGGGCTTCTTTTAGCCAGTGAAATAATGCTGCTTATCGGGGCTTTGCTTGCATAGAATATGGTGGTGATGCAGTTACACTGCTTCTGGTTTCAGATGCAACTCAGGTACAACAAGTGGTTATCTCCAAGTCATGCTCTGCAGCACATGATAGACACCATCTCAGTAAACAACAGAGACAATAAAGAGAAGCTAGGCTAGAGCCTGGACCCAGCTCAATAGTGTGAGCTGAAGATCCATGAGAATCCCGTGTTATTGAAACCTTTGTGCTATAGAGACACTTGGTCCAAGCTTTCTCTTGCAGAACTGTGTGATAAGGGGTAAAACTAATGATAACATGTCCTCCATCCATACTGAAAAAGCTTCCTGATGCTATCACAGAGGGGGTATTATAAGATGCCCACATAATTAGGTTTATTTAAATAATGATGCTCACTCCTGAACACAAAATGCTGGGAGGGAGGAAAAAAAGTCAAAGCGACTATACTTAATACACAATGCTAGAGAGTTTTAAAGCCATAAAATCATTAGTAATTAAGTACCTATTCAAGCAACAACAGAGCTTTCAGTAGTTTGACTACAAATCTAAAATCCTGTGGCTTTAGAAGGAGTAAGAAGAATCTGAAAAAAAAAAATTAAAAAAACAAGGTGCTCTGTGTGATTGAATTAATAATGCAGAAAAGATTTTCCCAAATGAGAAACAGCAGCCATGAAAGGAAAAATTAAACTGCTCTGCAATCTAAAATATTTCATCAATAATAAATGAAACTCACTTTCAAATGTGTTCTGTTTGCTAATTGTTTCTTGTAGAAATGCTATGAATACAGGTTACCTACCTCGAGTAACCTTCGTCATATCACAGAAGATATATTTTACTTTCCAGCTCCACTCTATCAGTCTGACTGCGAGCCTTTGAAGCAGCTACCATCACCTTTGCAGCAAGAAAGTCCACCTTCCAAACAGATTAACATGAAGCTCTCCCTTGCCAATAGCCATACCTTCCCCACATGCTCTCAGACAGGAAGCACCTTTCATTCAACTAAGTAGGCTTTCACCAGGGGAGCCTCAGGGGAAGCAATTAAATTTAATGGGGGGTGTCACTCCTAAATAAATGCATCTCTCAGCCAAGGCATCAGGAAGCAAAGGCCAGCTTACCCTCTGCAGCGTGCAAGATACTCTGAGACATTCCCACGTCAACTTCAGCATTTCCATTTCTCTTTTCAAGTTTAATTTATGTCCTCATTTCCTAATGAGCTGCACTAAAGCAATAAGCCTTAATGAGGAGGTCATTATCATGAGACAACTTAGTATGCCCAACACATGATGCTCTACAGGTCAATTATAAGGTCAATTAACAAACCATATTCTCCATCAGAAATTTCTGGTAGTAAGAACAGTATAAATTAACAGGCTTTGGAACTGCCCTTGTGATTTTCTTTTTCTTTAAGTCTGAAAAGCATTTGAGAAGGAGATTAAGAAAAAAAAAGTCATTTAAGGAGTGATTTCTTCACATCATTAAAACAAGACACTAGCTTCTGAAATGGAGACAAATGTCAGTATTTTACATCTATGTTTGAATCTGGAAGCAGCTTTCTGCTTTATATTTCTTTAACTGAAGGAAAGATATACCACTGTGACTAGCTAGACACAACTACATGATATGGGAACATGAGTCAGGCCATTTTTTTGCAATCTAATTTACATTTTCACATATATTCACCCTGGCCAAAACAACTCCTAAAGTGAAAATCTTTATCCGTGAAGTCACTTTACACATATGTAATTTCAGACCCAGAGTTGAAAATTTCTCATAATCCACAGAATTTGTATCTGAAAAATTTAAAATACTTTGACTTTGAAAGATGGTGATCACAGAGTGTAGTCCTTGAAGGACGTGAGTGGCAGGTGTTGTGTGTTTGGTTTATGGTATAATGCTTGTAGATCGACTATCTGAAAGAATCAGGAGACAAATATATCTGTATCAAGGTGGGGTTGTTTGTTTTATTTTGTTTTTCTATTCTTTTCTCTTTTTTGGAATGGTTTTTATTGATTTGTGCTTGACAGGGAAAAAACCCACAAATGAATTTTTTAAAAGATTCTAGGAAATCACAGTAGATAGATAAAAATTAGTGGAGGAAATCAATGGTGAGAAAGTAGGTTGTAGTAACAACGTGTGTCTGAAAACCAAACCCACAACAGTGCAAAAAAATGTTGTTTTCACTAATGAAACATGTTTGACAAATTAACACAGATTATTAGTTTACATGTGGGTATCTGTGTGGGTGTAGACTTAGTTTAATACTTGACATTCAGTTTTGTTTTTCATACCATCAACAGGGTTGTGGGGGTTAAGTGGGAGTCTCCACTATCCACTTATTCAGGGAGACAGCAGCCATCGTCGTTCAGGACTTTTTTAGCCTGAGAATTTATAAAAAACCTTTGCAGACTTTTTTTTTAATTTTTACTTCTATTTTCTTCTTCAATATACAGTGAAACATATTTGATGTGTCTCTGGATCAAAGACTGAGGAATGCTGTGCCTGCTAGAGCCCAGGTCTCTGCAGGGGTTACCTTGTCCTGACCCTGCACAGCCAAATGCCAGCTGTAGGAGTCAAGGCTGTTGGTGTTTATACTGAACAAGGCTGGTTCAGCTCCAAACTCCTACAGACAACTCTTGCAGCAGTGATGCTGACACCTGTCCAAACACTGTTCCATGGACCTGTGGCATTTACATAGAGTCAGATGGGCCCAGGCGAGTATGGTGTGCTCATCTGACTGCTGATATCACCATAAGTCCTTAGGATAATGAAAAGGGGTGGTGAGAAACACTAAATATTGATTAAAATGTTGTATTTCCTACATTTTTCCTTAAGCTTTATTCTATTTTAAATTATAAAGCCTCCATATACCTTTAGTTCTCTCTAAAATTTAACATCAAATAAGCTGCAGCCAAATAACTGCTTCTCTAAAGTTATTATAACCTTTTTTCTTCACTTATTTCCAAGGAAATAGGCATTCTTTACATGACTCTGACAGAACTTTGAGATGACTATACCTGTCCATTTTCTATGTTATCTCGGGATTTGGTCTTTCAGGCTTCACTCCAGAGTGTCTTTTCAGATGGTAGTGCAAAATGTCTCCTCCTTCCTTGAAAGTTTTCAAGATACAAAGTAAAATGGCTTTCCCACAAACACTGTCATACAGATATGGAATATAAACTCTTTTCCATTATTCCTTTAAAAGTTGAGAAACTAGAAAAATGATTGCTTTAATTGTGCAAAACTCAAATACCAGCCCTAAAGTTTTAATACATGAAACAGTTGTCCAAGTCCCCTTCAACCACGATACTCTCCACTGTTCCAGTCCTTCAGATGAGCTCTCCTGTCCATAACACTTATATTTACACTTGTGTACAGCTTCTTCATACTGAAGTGATGAAAGTTTTACTGGAAAAAACAAAACAAACAAACTAAAGAAAGAGAAAAAGCAACCAGCAGGATTGTACCCAATACTGGTTTAGTGACTCAAGAAAATACCAGTGATTTATGAACTTGTATCACTTCTTCCCCTTGCATAGATATTTTATGTTGTGTACATGCAAAATAGGTACTGCGATACAAGTTGAGGGGTTTTCCCACTCAATCATTTGACAAGTCACTGCTCTAGCTGAAAGGAAGATAAAGAGTATTTCTATGAGCAATAGAAGCACTTGAAGCTGTACACGATGAGAAAAGCAAAAATGTTTTCCTATGGAATGGTGACAAATATTCAAAGTTCAATATAGCTGATGCGATAGATAACGTGTAGCACATGCTGTGATCGCAGGCAGGGAATGTTTCTACCAATCCAAGGAAATATAAGTCTGTAGTTTAAACTGCTCCCAGTGAAAGAGATCCCCCAGAGTCTGTGAGCTCAGGCTAATGTGATTTTTGAGATTCCTTGCCAGGGAAGAGAGATCCCTGTCCCCCCTCACATCCAGCACTGTGTGAGCACCCAAATCATCTTAGATCAGGGCACTAGGGAAGAACAGAAGAACTTTTCTTCACAGGGCAAATAAATGGCTCTGTGAAATACCATAGAGCTTCTCACAGCTATTAGCTGTGCATGCTCTAAATTTAAAACCCTGTCTCAAGGGGCATATGAAACTAAGAGGCACGTAGGTTTCACATAGCTCTATGACAAAGTCTAGCGATCTTAATTTATTCCACAATTATGGACCAAATAATGGATCTTCCTTATGGTCTCAGTTGTAGACCAGCGCCTAATTAATAATAAAAATTGTATATGACAACTAGCAGGGTCTCTGCTAGCTCCTGCAGGTTCCAGACGCCAGGCTGAGTAACACCGAGCAGTGCTGGGCGGTAACGCTGCTGGCAAGCTAATGAAAACAAGGAGCCTGTGGTTTAACTGAACAAGGCTTGACTTCCATATAGCAAAAAAATAAAAATAGAAATATATAAACACACATATATATGAATACAGATATACATGTATTTTTTTCTTTAAGTCAGGCATTGGGGTCTTCAGAGATCCTAAAAACTCAGTACATGCCATACAGAAGGTCTTGCAACATCCTTGTGATATTCAAGCTCCTGACACCTGCTTCCTGGGGACTAGGTTGATACTTGGTGGATTTTGGGTCAGCTAAATCTCTGTGTATCGTGGGAATTTTTGTATGTGCATACATGCTCAAACAAAGTACACAGAAATAATACCCAGATAGAGTTAAAGAAAAAAATCATCAAATAGATTAAGAGAAATTAAGATGTAAAGACGGATCTACTACTTTGGTTTTTTTTCCTGAAACATTTAATGCAGAAATTATAAAATAAAAGGTCCTTTGGCCTGCATTTCCAGGAGTTCATATTAAATTGCCTTAATGGCTCTATCTCCTCAGTGAACCATAGATTTGGCTGTTAACAGGAAAAAAAAAGTAATAGATCAAATACATCCTTCTAGCAAAGTCATTACCTCTGAATATTCTAGGAGGCTTTGGAAACATTATTTCTTTTTCTTCCATGTAGTTAATTTTTAGCAAGCTGAGATGAAGCAGGTAAGCATAAACATCTCACATTCTGTGAAGATGCATCTCTTTTCAAGTCCATTATTATGCAGGAATTACCAAACAACATTGGAACTTTGAAATGCTACCCGAAGAGAAAAGCTAATATTGGCTAACAGCTACTCACCTATGCCACCTCACCTAACATTACTAAAAGAAGGAAACACTGCTCAAGTAATTAAATGTTTACTCTTTTAAAGGTGTAACTGGAGGATGAAAATACATTTCTACCTCCCACAGCTTTTATCAAGCTGTCAAGTTCTCCATAGCTTGGTGTTAACTGAATCATAAAGGGAAAAATACCTAAAGCAGGAGAAATGTGTGAACCCTTTACTTGAGGATGCACTTGGCCATTCAGTGAGAAAGCAGAAAAATTCTTGACTATGCCTGACTTCTGCAAGTGCAATTCAGCAGCGAGCTCAGTATGTTCTCAGCTTTCAAATAGATGCTAGAATTCCCTGCTAAGATGACACAGGATAATGTGTCTGTCCTTGCACCGAGCTTCAGCTGTGATCTTTCCTTTGTGGACAAACTACTGACGAGTTTCAAACCAAAAAACTTCTTTTCTTTCTCTGTGCCAGCTTCCTTCCTTCTCCACACCTGTATTTTTCCTCTGCCTGGCAAAAAGAACTGAACATCCAAGCCTGATCTGAAAGATTGATTGATGGCATATTTATAAATGGAGTGAAAGGAAATACATTGCCTTATTTCCATGATAAGCCTTTAATTTAGATTCATACTGGGGGGGGGGGGTCATTTAAAAAAACTTCTGAAACTCACTTGGTTTTTGTTTGAAAATCCCATTGAAATTACATTTTTTTTATATGCAGAAATGTCATTTAAAGCCTATAAATATACATCTTCTTTATTAAACTTGAGTTTCATAGAGACACAGGAAATTTGTTTTGGCCAGCTTTCATGTGGAGATACAAAACAATGTGCTAGATATAAAAATATCCACCCAGTAGTTTTGTCTTTGTGGGATTGTTTCCCACTGCATTTTCACACCTTGGTCCACTTCTTTCTAAAATGTAAAAGAACTGCACTATTGATTGGTATTTCACAGTCTAACGACACAGCAGCAAGAAAATACTGGATCAAAGTGAATCTATGCCAAGCTTTATCCCTTGCTTCCTTATTATCAAAGAATTGGTTCAACTCTAGGCATATGAATGCCATCATTTATATGCAGCCAAGCACTTAAACTCATGTATAAGTTTAATGATGTAATTGAAATCACTGGAGATTAAGGATAAGACAGTGCTATGTATGAGTAACGTACTAAATTATCTGGCTACACTCCGGTTTCATTTCTTTGTTCCATCCAAAAAACTTTATTCCTTTGGAGTAACATGCCTTGCTCAACAGCTCCTTGACCACTAGCTCCTTGACCTAGAATGCATATTTAGTTATTTCTCTCTTCTTCTCACTTTCAAACACTTAATTTAATAAACAAACCAATAAGAAATATTAGGAAAATTATTTTGAAATTTATCTAAAAGTTCTCAGGCTTCCTATTTTCTCTGACTTCTTAATTCAGAAACTGGCTGCTGTTCTTGCTGTAGAAGTTGATTATAAACTGAAATATTCTGCTAACCCTTTTTCCGTATTTTATTAAGATGGGAAGTAAACCAAACCCCTTTCTCTACCCTCCTCCCCACGGATACAGGCCAAAAGATACAGCCATTTCTGGAAGAAGCATATAACTCAACCTTGTAACTTGGGCTTCTCGTTTCTCATAGAGGAGAAAAAGTTCCTGGCATGTGAATAACAGGAACTGTTATTCACATGCCTACAGAATGGAAGACCAACCAGGGATAGAAGCTGTCTCTAGCTCAGGGATGCCTCTCTGAGAGCCATGCTGATCTTCAAACCAGTCATTTGCTGTGCATTCATTTGCTGGCAGCAACTAATTATTTCAAAATGACTAAATTTTGTCATCATGAAATATATAATTGTAATTTCCAGGAACAGCAATGTAATTGCTTCTCTTGCATTGTCGGTACAATTTGAAGAGAAAATTTCTAAGGTTGTATGTATACAGGAATATGTATGGCACCCATACATTTGGCTTGTGAATGAACATGATAGTCATGAGAAAAGGTTGTGGAAGTCCAGCACGTTCTTCATTACACGCAGTTGGTGAAACGAGTTCTCTTACCCCTTACCTCAGTGAAGGACTGGCTGTAGTGAACATTTCCTAAATTCACACACATTATTTTATGCCTACACTTTATATTAAACTTAAAGGCCTTCTAGATCTTTTATGATCTGCAGGATTTCAAGATGGAAAGTCCGTGGGATGAATTCTGGGCTGGCGTAATCAATGGAATTGCTATCATTGTGGCAACGGTGACACTGTGAAAATGAATTCCACAATCTACTGATTTTAAGAAAAAATGCATTTTTTAAAATATTGAACTTCCTGTTTGACAATTCATTGTGTCAATTCTAATTTTTGAGCTTTAAGAGCCAGTGATTATTTTTCTTTAGAAACCTAGAATCATTTAGGTTGGAAAAGACCTTTTAGATCACCAACTCCAACCGTTAACCCAACACTCATCTCATAGCCTCACTGTCGATTATCCTTAAGAAACTGGAGACTCTTATCTTACTTTGTCTCTCCTTTTGTCTCACAATTCCAGACTTAGTGATCCTTCTTATATTTCTATATATCTTTCCATCCTACACCATTTCTTCTTTCAGATGAGTTCATAACTGTGTGAAGCATTCAAGCATAGGCACATCCCTGATGGATAGTATCATCCGTTATTTTCCTCATTCTCTATTAAATCTCATCAGTCTTAACATTCTGTTGGCTTTGCTACATGAGCTGAGCACTGAACTGGTATGTTCTGGTTGGTTTTTGCTTCTTGTGTTCATGTGCATAACTTTTCATTTATCAACACTGAATTTTATCATGCTACCATAATGAGCTACCAATAGAGCATAGATAGACCCCTTCAAAAGGCAAATAATCCATCATAAAGTAGGACTCTAATTCACATGAACTAAGTTGCCCAATATCATTCTGGGTTTTACCTTCACAGACTATAATTCTCCTTAGCACTTTGCAGACTTTGTCACTATTTCGACTCCATAAGTGACAATGGATTTCCACTATTAGTCATCTTCTTTAGCCATGGAGCCTTTTTATTTCTCTGTTATTGAATTTAAACTCAGCACCCATCTTTTCTCTCTGTAATTTCATTTGTAAAGAAACCAGTTACTTCTAGGTAGTTTATTGGTGCCACAAGTACAAATAGTCTATGTCAGACTACAGAGCATTATAAGGAGAGCTCTTCAAGGACTTCCCCCCATCTTCTAATGTATTTTGATCATGTGTACAGTCTCTAGTTATGATTGGGGAAACTTTTTATTATACAGTGCAACTAAACAAAGCAAAAATAGTAATTTTCTAAAAGGCCTCTGAGAGTACATTTCTTTATATAGATCGTGGAGGAGGGCAATAGAACAAAATTTGGTACTTTGCTATTCTGAGGAATAATCAGTGCATCTGAGAGAAGCTTCCACACACCTCTCAAAAACCCTGGAAGGGCTACACATGTCACTTAGGGTACACCTCACTGTTTCAAATCCCTCCTGAGGTCATAAATGTTCTCTTAAGTTGTTAACATTTAATTACAAGAAAAATAAAGACATGCTCAATGTCTTCTTTTCATATATACCAAGACCATTTCATAACAATAATCCAACCTCTGTAGCTGAGCCAAATTCTGGAGCTACAATGGACTAAAAGTATATACCCCATTTCTTTGCACAGTGGTCTTTATATAGGTTTATACAGTGGCACAACAGGTATTTATATATCTCTACTTATGTATCACTTTATGCTGTTTCTGATGTACTGTATTCATACAAATTATTTCATCCCACACTTGACACGTGTGTCATATGTATTGAGGCTTAAATCTGTTTCAGATTTTTGAGCCACTGATTATGTTTGGCTATCGTGGTTATAAAAAATGAGAAAATTAATGTAATGTGTTTCCTTCACCAAAAAAAAAAAAAAAAAAAAAAAAAAAAAAAAAAAAAAAAGGAAATGAAAAGGAAGCATGAGGCAAAATTAATCACTGTCTACATCAACTATGATGTGGGAGAAATCTGTGCATTAATAGAAATAACCATATTGAGGATTCCAAGGTTAAATGAGTTTATTGAGTTAGTGGTTACAATGGTATGTCAGATACCTGTAATCCAAGCTACACCTACATATTTGCCTCTAAATTCTCACACTGTCAGTTTTGGTGTCTCTAAACATTCCACCACCAGGTCTTCTATTACTAATATTATAATAATCATAATCATAATAANNNTAATCATAATCATAATAATCATAATATAAAAGGCAATGTCAATCACCATATTGTGCTTCATACTCCACCATAAGGAATTCAGTTGGCAAAATTAAACCTCTGGTCATATTAATGGGATTATTTGAAATGTGAGCAATCATAACACTACTAGAATATAAAGAACAAAAGATGGTTTAAAAGAAACATTTTTAAGATGAATTAGTTTGTGTCTCTTTTAAAAATTCACATACTATAATGAAGATGACTTAAAAGTTATATCATTTAATTATTGGGCCACACATTTAAGCATATTGGCTAGTACATTTTTGCACTGGAACAGAAGCGATACAAGCTTTATGGTCTACCATTACAATTCCATTTTGTTCACTTAATATACCTGCCAACCTAATGTTTCTTGCATGCACAAAAATTTCTGGGTTTAGACTTGAATGTTCTATTTAACCCACACGTACCCCTGTGTTGCAGATTCTTTGGCCAATTTAATGCTATAGTTTTGTTTAAAAAGGAAGCTTGGAATAAGTCCATTTAACATTAGAAGAGAACGCCTTAAATTTTGGCATTGCAGAAAGTTGGTTACTTCAATAGAGTCTCAGGTTGCATGCAAATTGACACTGCTCCCCCCCACCCCATGCCAGACGCATACAAGTCGGCAGGTATGCATACAAAAAGAATATAAAACCCTCCTGGTAAAGCTTAGTGTTTTAGAATGAATCCATAGCTTTAAATTCACTTAAGGCCTGTACAGGGGAAATATGTTTCTTCTGGGACCCTCTTCTCACTCTTGTCTGATATTCTTCTGGTTTTTCTCTCTTTACTAGTGGTTTCTTCTCAGGAGCTTTCATCTTCCAAGATACAACTGGTGAGTTCACTGCAGCGGTACCATAGACCTTCTGATATTTAGTAGAAGCCACATATGATGCTTTCACTGTAAGGACCACAGCGTTCATCAGATTTTTAGCTGCCTGGATGAGAGAAGTGGCACTGTCCAGCTACAAACAGAAAAGAAAATGAAATACAGCAAGGTTACTCGGTGACTGGATCACTGGACCATTTCCGGGCTGAAGTCTGGATAATCTCAGATCTCATTAAACATGAAATGAATCCTCTCCCTCAGCACTAATCTAGCTTCTAGCAACAAGCACCAGCAACACCGTGCACCAAACTGCAGAGGTAAGGCTGTGGTACTTCACACTACATTTTTTAATAATTCAAAGGAAAACTTGTGTTAGCTGCTTTTTTTTGTTGTTGTTGATTCTTTTCCTACTGGTGAATAAGTTGCCTCTTTTTTAATCAAAAAATCCTTCACTTCTTACTTAAACCTTAAAAAATTTACTTTTACATGTCAGAAACTGCAAAAACAAGGCAACGGAGATTTTTCCGTGTGTTCAGGTTTGTTCTAATTATTCCTGTTAAGCTCAGGATAACACAACGAATGATGTCTACAGGAACAGTGAGGCCAGTGCTGAGCTTGTTAGAGAATCCCATCTGAAAAGATGAAAGGAGATTTTGAAACCCCTGAAGAAATAAAAAGATGAAACAGTTAACTGCAAGGTTTTGTAGCTACTGTAATATTAGAGCTACCAATGTTCACAAAGAATCTTACTTCATTTTTAGCGGACTTTTCATACATATACCCTTGTGTTTCTCCTATACACAAGTTGGTCTGACGTTTCCAGGTCCTCTGGATGTAGGAGGCTTTAAGAACTGGTTGAACTTCAAACCATTGGGACTTCCAGTCAGCAAGCTTCCATCATACACTGAAATCAAGTACATTACACTGGCCAATCTTTTTCAGAAGGATTTAAGCATATCATGGTACTTCCAAAGCAATGTCTCAATGTTCCGAAGTGCAAATTAGGTGCTTCTCAAATCAACTGGACATCCTCAAATTAGTAGGTGCTAAAAGTACACTCTTAACTATTGTACCAACCCAGGTTACCATTTAGGATGTTCAACCTTTCCCAAAATGCTGAAAAAGCGGGATATATACTTTGTGATAAAACCTTTCAGTTGTACCACGGAAGCAGCCTCAACTTTTTATAAGTTTTTCCCAGTCTGTAAGAACAATTTTAGGTGTAATATTTTTTTAAGTCTTTAATTCCACCCCACTTGCACAGCAAGTTCTTAGCTAATTTTAATTAATAGAAAAGGCCTGTCTCCCTCCAAACCTTTCCTGCTCCATATTTTGGGAGCATATGATTCCTTAAGATGAATTCTAAGCAAGGTAACCAGGATGAATACTCATAAGGAAATAACAAAAACCATATTTTACTTCACCTCAAGTATTCTGAATCACTGACAGAAGACTTCAGGAGAAACCTCCTTCTGAAGTGTCAGTGACTGATGTGAACAAGAACAGACGTTGCAGAAAACCTGTGTCTGGAACTATATTAATCTAGACACTTACCTATTATGTTTTATTTCCTCAGCTTGTGGCCTTATACTGTTATGATTCATTAAATACATAAACAGCTACACAGAGTGAGGTGAAAAACAGAAAAGCATTTTAATGATTTTCACGTAGTTCGCATACTTGGTGCCATTTCCTGAAATGCAGAGTTAATTGCCTGCCCCCAGTAAATATTTTTCCTCAGGACTAATTTGTATTTTCTGTTAGTAAAAGAAACTAAGTTAAAAGATGGAAAATTACATTATATGGCAGAAACATAACTGCTCAATAGGGAGTAATGAAATATAATTCAGTATAGTGTTATTCTATAGCCACACTACTGCATGATTTATACGGCAATCTGTATGTTTGTTGGCAAATAACAGATCATATTCTATTAAATTAGGATATTCTAATTTACTGCAGAGATCTACAATCAAGCATTATTCATTGTTAAATGATTCTTTTTGAAATACTGGTGGATTGATATTGAATATAAAGTGATACCCATCAAATAGTATTTACTTCATAATCAATGTGGATAAACTGGCTGGTTCAAGCCTATATTGCACATTCCTGAATGAATTCTATTTGGTGAAGGTTTCTAATGGCCTCACATTTCCCAGTATTTCTTTACGGAACAATTTCTGGTAGGTGTTTTACATGGGGCATATATTAAGGAACAGAATGATTAAAGAAAGCAGAAGCATGGACTGCTGCAAGATTGGCCGTGGATTGCAATGATGTCTTTTAGAAAATCATGTTACATATTTTGATGCCATTTTAATTAGCTCTAGTTTCAATCTGCTGTCATAGTAGGTAAGAGCTCCATATTTTCACCATTATTAATCACATTTTAACGTGCAGATACTTAGTCCTTGCCCTTAATATCCATTCATATTGCAAAATGCTTTCAAGTCTTGGAACCAGAAAAGAGACATAAAAACCCCATAATAGTATTAGGCCATGAATGTTCTCCAAAATCTGCTGGTAGCCATCCCATGTACCCAATTTGGCTACCTAAGCACTTCCAGTGATTTTCTTATTGCCTCCAGCTCCTTGCTTGTGTTATGGCTCAGTAAAAAAGAATTAAACTGAATGAACATCATTTCAATTAACATTTAGATCTTACTACACCACTGTGTTACTTTGGTTTTAAGCTGTGCTTTGTAATCAGCAGAGCTTCAGTGGCATAAAGCTGGACTGAGGCAGCAATGAATCAAGCCCCTTGCGCGTTAATTCCTTACAAGATCTGGGCACAGAAACATATGCACTTTTCCATACAGATAGTGTTAATAATAAAAAAATTAAAAAAAAAAAAAAAGGAAAATTCACATTTTGAAATAAAAGTACCACTAGGAAATTATTGCGCAGTACAGAAGGCAAACTTCACTCCCTAGCAATGGTTAGGGAATTACGAATCTAACGATAGCTTTCCCTGCTAACAGAGCCTTTGACTTGCTACACAAATAGTGTTCTGCTCCTTAGATCTCTTTACAAATAAGTTTGTCTCCATTTAGGAGAAAAAGTCCTCTTAAACATAAGAGAGAAATTTAGGTTATTGGCTCATAAAACTCCAAGAACAGAGAATGCTGGGGAAAGCTCAAAATTAATAACGTAAGTATCACTGCACTGGAGCTGGTCACTTACCCGGGTTAAAAATTCCATCTACCCAGGGAAAGCATAAACCATTAAAAAAAAAAAGATTTTGCTACAAGCTAACTTTGTGATTAGTGAATGCAAGGGTAGAACACAGGAGCAGCAGAGCCTATTATCTGCCAATAAGATAATTTCAGGGTTTTTTTCCCCCCCAAATCCTTAAGGCTTTGAGGAGTTTTTGGTCTGCTTATAAGCTGTGCTGCATTTTTCCTGCATTATATGTGGAATTTTCCAGAAGCTCGTGACAATCAAGTTTTCTCGCACATAATCTACATAAAATAACTAGCAATTACAATACCAAAATAGCTGAACAAACGGGAGAGAATAAAGCTGCAAAATTTTCTCCTTAACAGTAAAGCAAATGAAAAGAGATGTTCTCTCTGCATTGTCACATCTGTAATGGGGAACAATTATACCAGAGGTTTTAGAAAGGAGAAAATTTAATTTCTGGAGATATCTTCATATCTGTAATCAGAAATATACTAGAAAATGTAAGGGAAATAGAGGAAAAAAATCTGCATTCTCAGTAAGCAAGATACAGCATAGGTAGTTTTAAAAGAGCTGGCTGTTTAAGAATGTTCTATATCATTATCGTTGATTTTAATAAACCTTGAGAAGTGGGCTAAGACATCAAAAGAATTCTAGATAGTTCCTAGTCTCGAAGTATTTGAGCAGCACAAATTATAGTGAAATTATAGGCCAGTTCAGCTGGCAGACAGACTCCATACATAACGGGAGAAAAGATACACAGTTAATTGTAACCAAATAGTTTTGCAGACAAAAATATTTCTAAAGTAACTTACATCATATCTTCATGGAATCATTAAATGCCAGATTGGAAGGGGTCTCAAGGATCATCTAGTCCAACCTTAACTCAGTTGATTGCTTAAAATAACACAGTTGATACAGCTGGACTTTTGAAAGGTGTTTTTCTTGGTACTATGCGACAGATTAAAAACTCAGCCAATACAAAATCAACAAGGCACATACCAAATGATTCCCAGCTCTGTATCAGATAAGTTTCCAGAAGTATATATACACAAAAGAAAACATTGCTAAACAGTGACTTTTGCAGTGGGCTCTTGGAGAAACCATTTCTCAGCTTTACAATATTAATAATCTGTTAAAAACTTGGGAAAAAGTCACTTAACTAACGAAATATGTAGATAACAATTGGCAAAGTGGTAAGTCATACAGAGGGCAAGTGATTGATATCTAATAAGCTGGTAAAAGTCAGAAATGTAGATTTCAGTTTAGCCAGATTTATAGCAGATGATACCTACTTACATAATAAGGAACTTTATCCTATGCTGGTTCTTAGGAAATCACCCACTGAGTATACAAAAAGGAGGACGCTGATTAAATAGGTTAAATCATCATATTCAGTTTATCATGTGTCCACAGTTATGGAAAATGGAGTCCTCAATGCAAGATCAACACTGAGGAACTGGAAAGAATTTACAAAAATCTCAAGAACAAAACCCATATTTTACGAGAAAGACTCAGTCGGCTCTTGTTTTTCCATTAATTGATGAGTTGATCAAAATCAGCGAGTACATAGTAATAGAATGCTGATAATACTTCAACAGATTCGACAAAAATGTATGAATGCAAAACTCAATATTGGTAATTATTGATAAATAGAGTTAAGTCTGGTTTATTTTGTACAGATTGGGAGGAGCAATTTGAATTTAACACGTTGAAAAAGAGCGTGTAACCCCTTGAATACTCTTGGCTAAGACTTGATTTGTACACCTTTAGCAGGTAACTTAGGCACTGCCAAGACCTTAAAGCTATCCGTGAATTCTGGGCACATTCCTTCTTTTCAAAGCAAGTTCATACTTCTGTGGACAGGTACAGTTGTTGTTACCACAAACCAAAAGTCAATTAACAGCCTCTAGAGCAAATAAGTTTACAGGAAGAACTTCTTCACTATGAAGGCATTGAGATGCTGGAAGAGGTTGCCCAGAGAAGCTGTGGATGCCCCATACCTGGAAGTGATCAAGGCCAGGTTGGATGGGGCTTTGAGCAACCTGGTCTAGTGGGAGGTGTCCCTGCCCATGGCAGGGAGTTGGAACTAGATGATCTTTAAGGTCCCTTCCAACCCGAACCATTCTACGACTCTCTGATACAATGAAGCGATTATGAATCTGGACAGTGAATCAGGAACACCATTTTCCCAGACTACATTCTTGTGCAACAGAACATTTTCCTCTCAGCTGTGCTTACTAATAAATCCAGTCCTATGTACACATGTAAGATACATGTAAGAAAAAGATCTTATTCATAATACTTACGTCTTAAAGTTCTGTGGCACATTTCATGCATAAAGCATGATACCATTAGTGACAGCTATTGCAAGAATGGCTTATTTGCTATTCAGATGCACTCATCCCTATGGTAGGAGACACCTTCCATTTACCAGTACTACTATGCAACGGCTGAAGCTGTATTTCAGCCAGTCAATTGAAAACACGCATATGTTTTTTTGATAGATATGGGTTCATTGTGAGAAAAACTATATTATTTGAAATTCTCTAACAAACAAAATGTCATTATTTGGAATGTAATGTGGCCACTATGATGTTAGAAAGGCATCTGTGGCTACATAGACAAAATAGTATTATATTCCCTTTCTGCTAGCTGTATTTTCACATTTTGTTGCAGTTAACTTACTCCTTTAGACCTGCTGAATATTTAATTCATTCTGGGGGTAGTTGTGTTTTATAGGTGGCCAATCCACTGAATAACTGTCCTCACCTACATTTTTTCAATTACAGGTAAGAAACCCATAGGGATTCCCATGCCCATTTGGCTGTATTTAACAAAGGCTGCCATCTCTTAGGACAGCAGAAAGCACACAAGTATACCAAGAACCATGGGTATCTTCTGTCTTCTGCGGACTATTACTATTTTAAAACACATTTAATTTACAAGGTCAGCCGGTCACCAGCTGCTTTATGCCAGTTTGAAAAAGCATAAGCATATAAAAAGACTCCCAATACTGGCATTCCCAACGAAAGACAAACAGACATAACATAGCAAATTTGTAAAGATGCATTTATACGGTTGATTTAATTACTCCAGGCTATTTTAAAAGAAAAAGCATAAAAGACAAAATGATGTCCTAAATCATTCGCTTTGAGGAGAATACTTAATATGAAACTAAACCCAATATAGAGATATAAATATAATCATATAATACAATTCAACACTGGGTATCATTAAAACTGGGGGTTCTACTTCATTCGCTAAATGAAGAGGTTTGAAGAAGTAATCTAAGTTTATGATAAAATAAGAATACGAATACCATAAAAGGGAAGGAATACCACTTAAATGCCTTAAAATGTATCCAGCAGTCCTATAAAAAAACCCTTTAATTTTATTGTAGGAAGACATAAATGCTACTTCACTGAAACACCAGGAGCCTTGCATATCATTTGTTTCTCCATAAGCATCCGAAATAGTAAGCCACGCACCGACTCAGAAATGCTCAGCTAGTGGAGACTGTACTTAAATTTCATAGTGGGTGCCAGAAAGTTTACCAGTTTGGTTGGTTTTTTTTTTGGTGGTGGTTTTGAGGTTTTTCCTTTTTTGTGTGTGTGGTTTTTGTTTGGTTGGTTTTTTGTTTGTTTTTGAGGGAAAAATACTTTTACCACCTCAGTTGAAAGACTGAAACATGGGCTTCAACATCGTGATCATTTGCCTATTTACTCATCGTACCTTTGCTTTGTCCTCTCTTTTCCCCACATCAACAGCTACTAGCAGATGGGTCTTTAAGAAGAAGCCTTGCCAAAAGCCTAACTCACAGGCTGTAGTCTGAAGGATACTGAATCCAGTTGACTTTGGCCTGAGAGCCAAGAGTAGATAGATATTGGGCATCTCCAACTCTGCTGTCCAGCCTGCCCTGATAAGTTATGTAGGCACTGACATTGCTTACAGGGTCATCTAGTAACAGAGAAGCACCCAATTGTAAATCCTGTCAACAAGTAGGTTTCTTGCTAAGTGTGGTGGGCTAACAAGAGCAGTTCTAACTAACATCCTAGTGTGCACGTTCTGGAGCAAAACACACACAAGGGGAACATTAATGTTGGAAATGCAGATGTTTTATGAAGCTGGAGTTTGAGGATCACAGCTCGGGGATGAGATATCTAGTATGTGTTTTAGGCAGGACTTAGACACTTATTCTCTTTTTTCTTAGTCCATTTAGTTTTACCAATTTGTTGTACTTATGGAGATCTGATTTAGACATTACCAAAATGTCATTTTTATATCAATAGCTGATGTTCTATATAATCAGTGTTTGTCATATTGATGAGCAAGTATGAAACCTCACCTTGTAACAACTGAAACGGTGAAATGAAAATTAAACAATTGGAAACAACTATAAGTTAACATAACTCAACCCTTTTTTGGTGAAATATAATTATTACCGACCTCTCTCTAGCCTGGCAGGTCCCAAAGGTGAAAAATATATTTTGGAATTCTTGATAGATATTAAAGTATTTCTATTCATCAATTGTATTTAGCCAATAAATTATTTATCCAATATGACATTACTGCTATAGTACAAGATTTACAATATTTCTTGCAGTTACCAAGCATAACGTAGGTTATTTCCTCAATATTTAATATTTAATTAATATATTGTTACATTCTTTTCAGAATTTAATGGGGGGAAATATTGAGACCCATAATAAAATACTTCCCAGAACCGGTCGTTTTTCTTCTGCTCATTATCTGCCACTGCACAGCAGGAAATAGGTGTCAAAACAGTACAATTCATGTCATATATCAGAAACACTGTAAGGACAAGCGATCATATACAGCACTGAGTTTTTTAGATAATCTTGCTTTATCAGTTGCTTTAGCTTTTCATGCTACAACACTGCCTCAAAACTTTCAGAGTCTGTTCCTGAACTAGGATATTTGACATCAATCTGAATGCCCAAACATCCGGAACAATTCCACAGATGAAGGAAGAAATCCTCAGTCAATGAAGTCAAAGGAGTCTTGTAGATTTGTGGAACAGGATTTCACTCCACAACTCTGTCAGCACTATGTATAGTGTATGCTACATGTTTTCCTTGCTAAGGTTGAATGTAGAAGAAGAAACACATTCTACATCAAGCTACAATTGACAAACATGGGAATGTGCTCTGCCATGATGGCTAGAAGGTTTTTTCTTCATATCTGCCTCGTTCTGCATAATACTAATGCCTGGAAGATAATGCCTGCAATGGAATATCATGGACAAATTGTCTAATGGCCATCATAGTTGCATTATTAAATGCAGCAAAATTAGTACAACCACATTACAACATTCTGTGTCATGGAATGGTTTGATCTGAATTCTTGCATGATTAATAGGAAACAGACTTTCATATGACTGATTTGAAGACTGATTCGAGATATCTCCTTGAAGAGAAGACAAAACATCTGCAACAAAGGTGAAGTCCTAGGCTAACTCAAACTATAACTAAGATTTTTTGATATTGCTAGGAGGCTTACTGAAGAAAATTAGAGTAAGAAGTCTGTTGAAACTTAGTATCAGGCCAAATAAAAAAAATCATCAATGCAAAACTTTATGTAAGTGTTCTCTACGTCTCCAGGATTTTATACACTAATTTACACTGGGACTCATGTGCCAGAAGTCTACACAAGATACGGCATTGTCTGAACCTCATGTCACAGATAGAGCAGCAGAGACAGGACTCTGTCAAAAGTGTCTCATTACAAATTTCCACTTTCATATCCCAGTGCAGTTAAATCTGAAAGAAGGAAAAGAGGATAGCTAACCAGCCTGTGCTACCAATCTCCCTCCTCCTAACTTGAGTTCTGCCTTGTGTGCAATTTGAACAGAGATATCGTTTTTAAAAGCCCAAATTAGTCCTGTGCTCTTTCAAATTAAGTTTTGAAAGCAAATCTTTTGTTCTTTATCTAGAGAACAGGTATAGTAAGAAGAAAAGCATGTCTTTCTTACAGTCTTACCTGAAGGAAGTCCAAATCATGTCTGGTTTGCTGAAAATCGTACTCTCAGTGATAAAATGCAGGAGACTTTGGATAAAGAAATCAGTAAAGCATAGAAACACTTATATTCTTTACATGATAATTCCCGCTATTCCTCCTGATTTTGTCACAATGAAAACACAAATAAAAGCAGCATAATGCAGGATTTCAGACTGCAATGCTGAGAAATTTGATATTTTCCCACCTTCTTTTTTAATTTGTGAGAATAGTATCTGTATGTGAGTTGTCTCCATGTTTTCAACTCTGAGGATCTGTCACATTTTAGGGCAAATTTGCTCCTTCAGTTAGCTTCATAGCTTTAAAGTTACGCTTGCCCAGGTCGGCACAGAAACCCTTTGAAGATAGCTGCTCTACAGTCATAGCTGGCTTTTCTCAGGAAATGCCTTGGAAACAATGCATCAAACAGAGTCAAAATGAATAAAACAAATCCTCTTGTAGCATGGAAGATCATACCAGGACAATTGTTCCTCGCTTCCTACATTTGCCTGCTGTTGTTCATGTATAGTTTATGTCTCATAGAAGCAGATAAAGGGCTTGATCATTCAAGATATAGGTCACTTCTGAGGTGCGAAAAAGGCTTTTACTTCCTTGGAGTTGAGGGTCCTTGCAGTGATGCTCAACTCAATCAGTGAAAACATTCCTTTCTCTGTTTGATTCCCTGAGTAATTTCCAGGACATTACAACAGTATGCAATGAAACAAAGAAACAAAATTGAATCTCCATAATAAGTCTTCAAGACAGAGCCCCACTGCAGCTTCTCAAAAAAGTCCCAGCATTGAAAGAGCTAGCTTAATAGTACATAGCAAATAATTTGTAAAAGAAATTCTAATATTTTATTCCAAATACACTATTCACAAATAACTGTTCTACTTGTTTGACCAACTCAATCAATGGTTAAATAACATTCAGTAAATGTTCCTTAGTAGAAGATTTTTTTCCCTGGTCAAACACTGAATATACAATTTGTGAATGCATTTGTTAACTTTTTGGGCATTTTTAACTTTAGCTAACAGTGGAAGTTATTAAAAAGCAGCAAAACATGTAAGAATTACTTGAGACTGAAAATATATGAAACTACATTTTTGTAGAAACAATTGTAAAGGCTGCTGCAGCTCACAAGGAAAGAACAAGCAAAGATGACAGCAAATTAAGAATAAATTGGAATGAGTAAAATCTTGCTCTTGAACTGTAAAGGCTTGTTTTTATTACTCACATTTTATTATTCAAATATTCACATAATCATAGAATACTTTGGGAAGAAAAGAACCTTTTGAGGTCATCTAGTCCAATTTCCTGTTCAAAACAAATAGAATTAGACGAGGTTGTTCAGGATTTTGCTCAAATTCACAGTATAGCCAAGAATAGTCTCCCACATCTCCGGACTACAGACCTCCATCCAGCACGTGACTTTCACTACCCTTAGGTAAAACTTTTTTTTCTTATATCTAATTGGAACTTCCCATGTTAAAACTTGTGTTTGTTGCCCCTTTTACTGTCACTATGCACTTCTGACAAGTCTGGATCTGAGTCTTCTAGATCCTCGTGTTAGATAGTTGTAGACAACAACATCTTCCATCAGCCTTCTCTTCTGTACACATGCAAACACATCTAAAAGAGTAGTGTAGATGATATTGGCTGTTGGCTCATTTTCACTGTTACAAGAGCAAGTGTCTTATCCAAAGGGGAAAAAATTGAGTAACTATTGGATAGAGGAAAAAATACCACCAATTACTGGCAAATATTTAATAGATCATGCAAGTTTGTTAAGTCCTGTACTACTCTCTTCAGAAAATATTTGCTTTAGGAAATCCTAATTTACTTGGTCCCCGTTTCCTTTTGGATTCAGTACTTTAGATAGGATTTTCCCTGAACAACAAATGCAGAAGTACTTACAGCCACAGTGATTCACATAACCCAAATGGTTTCTGTGCTTTTAATATGTTTATCAATGATCTGGATGAAGGGATTGAGGCCGCCCTCAGTAAGTTTGCAGATGACACCAAGTTGGGTGGAAGTCTTCATCTGCTTGAGGGTAGAAAGGCTTTAAACAAGACTGAATTGATGGGCTGAGGCCAGCTGTAGGTTGGTTCCATGTAGGTTCCATGAGGCCAAGCACCAGGTCCTGCAGTTGGATCACAACAACCCCATGCAACGCTACAGGCTTGGGGAAGGGTGGCTGGAAAATTGCCTGGCTGAAAAAGACCTTGGTGTATTGGTTGACAGCCGGCTGAACACGAGCCAGCGTGTGCCCAGGTGGCCAAGAAGGCCAACAGCATCCTGGCCTGTATCAGAAACAGTGTAACCAGCAGGACTAGGGAAGAGATCATCTCCCTGTACTTGGCACTGGTGAGGCCACACCTTGAGTACTGTGTTCAGTTTTGGGCACCTGAAAACAAAAAAGACATTGAGATCTTTCATGGCTTCACCTTCTATGGAGATGGGCCAGAGTACCTCACCTTTTAAATTATATTTAGAGATCCTAAATTGCATTAGAATCCTAAAGGCAACAGAGTGAATCTGGGAAGAGATGCTCAACACCTGCAAATTAGATCTGACCCAGTAGCCCAACAATTTAAACAAACTTGACAAATATTTCTGAGACTGTTTTCCTTAATTCTTCTCTTTTGATCCCCAGAAGTGTTAAGTGGGGGAAAAACACATACTACAAAACCTATCAGTCTCTCCAACCTACAGAAACTAATGAGACTGGAGCCCCAAGAGAACTACTTTATGTATATAAATGTTCCTTACAAAACAATTTAAATATTTATGTCCAGAAAAAAATGAGCTGTTTCATTTCTTCAGCAGTTAAACTCACAGAAAGTTTACATCATTTACATATTAATATATACCCTCAAAAGACCCCCAAGGCTAAACCCATTGAGTCTATGCTTGTCTGAATACATGGTTTAATTCACCTGCCCATGCCTCTGTAATCTTTTTAAGGTGTTATTAATCTAACTGGTTGTGAGCATCTACCTGAAATATCTGCTCTCTAGAATGGCTATTGATCTCCACTAATTATAAAGGGAGCCTGGAGTGAACATCTGAGATGCTGATGTTTACACTTGGCTAGATGAATCACTCTCCTCATAGCAATAGAAATATCATCAAAAAGTCCTCATAAGTCAAGTAAAATCTTTTTGAATAATAAAATACTCAGATTTCATTACACCATAGATGTACTTTCATCTTGTGCACAACTTGAGTAGAGTTGCCTCCCCCTGTTACTGCAAGATGTCTTTCCAACTCTATCAAACTGTACTTTTGAACTACATGAACTACAGTGAACTCTTTGTCCTGGTTTGTTTGTTTGTTTTACTATTATTTTAATTTTTATTTGGCCATTTAGAGCAGAAGCTAGAAGGGAAGACACAGAAATGCTATGCTGGTCTTGAAAATTATCTGAGTCTTGAAGGAGGACATAGTGTTTGAAACTCATGATGATTCTATAGATCTTTTCTGCTTTGAGTGTGACTCAGCATTCTAATTTGCAGAAGGGAAATAATGACAATATTTGCTTCCGTTTTCAGTTTTACAAGGATACACCATTGTGTTTGCTTTAAGACACCTAGGTGGTACTAATAAAAACCCAAAGGATTATGATTGATCAGAATGATGTTTAATGTCTTTGAGATGTAACTGTCTCAGAACCAGAAAGTCCAAGGTGTTAAGCCAGTCCTAGTTTCTTCCAACCACTATACTTGGTCTAAGTGCTACTGAGCATTTTTGTTGACAATTCAAATGAGCTGAGGCTGAAGTTTAAAAGGATTGCAATTTAAATCAACAGGAAGGCTCCTCTAGAATGCTCTGTGCTATGGTTGTGACTTCTTTTGCTTAAACAAGATTAAATTAAAAGGAATTCATTTTGAGTCAATGGTGTTATACCATCCTAAAACTGCAGTAAGAGAGGGCAAGGTGATAAGCATCTATCTGCCAGCTGACATGGTTTGCTAACAGATGGAGCATTTCACAGCTCTCCCTCACTTCTCGTATAGAAAAATAAGGTAAGAACCAGCCCACAAAGTTTTAACTCAACTTGTAAGATAAATCAGCCTAGCAAATACAGAAAATTTGGGAATTTTACATAGCCATCTTAATAAAAAATGTTTGATTCCTATATATGATCTTACATCATTAAACTATTGCTCACCTCTTGCCAGTATGACTGAGAAAAAAAAATCGGTAATTTAAATGCTGACCGCCTTAAATATATAGGTATAAATATATTGGTTACCGGTTTTTCTTTGAGTCAGTAATACACAGTGTGCTCGCAAATGTAAAATGACACCATTATAAGAATGTCTTATAGTAAAGCAACTTTCAGTCCGCCAAATACTTATGAAGATTTAACTCATGTAAATTAGCATATACTGGAGGAAGTTGCTCGGTTATTTGCTTTAAAAGCTTTTATAGTGCATACTAAATAAAATCAGCTGAAATCTGGGCCTTATTATATTTACTTTAATTTATGTACATGTAAATAATATACAGTTAAAACAAACATCGCAATTGACTGAACGCATATTTAAGCCAATGCTCTAAAATACCGGAATCTGTGCACTTTAGAGTTTTTTTGCTGTTTTTTTTTTATTTTTTTTAATCATAGCTGCCAGTAAAATAATTTAACAGGGTAATTAGCTCAGTAAATGTAGAATTAGGTTATTTATTCTCCTAGTGTGAAGTTACTCAGGCAAACTCACAACCTGGGGTTCCACGCACAAAAATTTGTTACTAGGTTTGTAACAGGCAGATTCCAGCTTAATTATCGCAACGGTTTATGCCATTTTAAATATCATTCCCTCTACAAATTCCCCCTATACACAAGTACACCAGCTGCTAATTTGTTCATCTTACAAGGTAAATTTAGAGAGCAAAGTAATCCACGGACATCTCTGTTCCACAATATCCCCTCAGTGCTGATCACGATCTCTAACTCACCATAATTACTGAATGATACCAATTCTGATTTCCTGTTCCCAAGCTTTTTCACTTATCACTTTTAAAAAGAGTTTCCATCTCTATGCCACCAAAATGTTTTCATATAATTGAAGTGAGATGAGGGGCACGGTACAGTTGGACCTTCGGTTTTACCAATTCTGTGCAAAAATTAAAGTCTCCTGCATTACGCAAGAATAATTATGTGCCAAGACAATTTTGTAAACTCATCAAAGGATGTGCTTAGGATCTAAATTAAATTTTACCTCAAAGTATTCGCCTCTGAAAAGAACAAACCTCAATTCAGCATTAACAGCAGTAACTGCTATGAAGTTTTCCCAATGAAAACATTAGAGATTGAC
Source organism: Eurystomus gularis (assembly GCA_013400335.1). Taxonomy (NCBI): domain Eukaryota; kingdom Metazoa; phylum Chordata; class Aves; order Coraciiformes; family Coraciidae; genus Eurystomus; species Eurystomus gularis. Next base: position 81,713 of record VZZY01021534.1, on the reverse strand, counting down.
TAACCTGCTTTTCCTTCCTTACAGAGAATACCAAAGTTTGCTAGGGAAGCTAAATTTGCTAGACAAATTCTTGGCTTTGCAAAGGAAGTTTGGAGACTTCAGTGTTTGGTTCACTAAAGGAATAAGCAGTAGTAATAAAACTGCTTGCACACAATTATTCAAAGCTAGAAAAGCTACCGCCTGTCAAGGAACCAATTTTTATATTCTTTGTCCTTATTTTTCTCTGTGACAGGAAGGGAAATACTCATTGGCGAAAGTTTTGGTGGCTTTGTTGACAAGACCTTCATCCTTCCAGAATTTCATTCAGATCTCCTATGCATTGGAACAAAGAGCATCACTGAGTCATCAGTGAGGAATACCTATCTATCACTACTGACCAATCTCCAATAAATGACACTGACTAGAAGATGGAATGGTCTGCATCCTATACCCAATTCCTCAAAGCCACCTAGTCATCTGAAAATAGAAGTACTTCATCAATCAGACTATGGACCACCTCTGCTGAAAAGGCTGTGATTGCACTCTCTTTGGCTTTGATTTATAGAGTATGCATTGCTGCCTTTTAGTGCCTTTCACTGAGATATGACAAGACCCCACACGGAGCTGGTAAAGGGCTTTAAATGAACAAGAAGAGCAAGATTTGCAGTATCCCTAGGGGACAAAAATCTTCATATGATCCTTCTTCTGCCCTTTAGCATGAGAGCTCTGACATCTTGACAGCTTTAATAGATACCCAAGAGGCAGAACAAGAAAGGAAGATCTTCGAAGTCCATCTTGTCCTTTTTTAAAATGCTGAGGGATATTAAAACAGTGAAGCCAAAAGAAATAGGTAACAAGACAGTGCTTTAAAGTAAAATGGCAATCTTTAGGTAGTAACACAAGAAAAACACCAAGAAATTCAGTTAGCAATATCCCTGCCCATCTCAAGTTCTTATCACAGAAAAAAATCAAAGGCTTTGATTTTATAATTTCAAACAGTTAAATCTCAGTTACATCTCCTGCGATTTAATCTCCTGCTTGATTTTACATCTTCCATAATTTACTTTTGGATTTTATTTCATCTATAAAATAGGTCTTATAATTGGCCTATTGTCAATAACACAGCTTCATAAACATTCTGGATAAAGCAAATAAAAACAGTAACAGAGAATATACAAAATAAAAATCCTGTCCTGTACAAAGAGGTATTATCCACAGTTAACAATGATAAATATATAAGTAACACCATCTATCTTGAATCAGAAAGTACTTTAGAAAAGCGATGGCCCAGCACCACTGGAATTAAATTAATGGAAGTTTAGCAATTGAGTTCAAAGGGACCAGGGTCTGTCTTTTCACAGTGCAAGATAAACGTGGAAGGATCAGTTTAACCCCCAGTAAATGGACCAGCTCTGCAAAGAAACGTGATCATTGCTTTACAGATTACATTACCTCTGGGACTTCAGAGCAGGAAGGAAATTAATTTTTGCAGGTCACTAAGACAACACATGCAATTCATTCTGTGAGCACTATGGTTAATATTAAAAAAAAACACAAAAAACAAAAAAACCAAAAAATATCCCCCATCCTCATGTTGTTTCCCTCCACCCCCAGACCTAGAGAGAGAGCCAAAGATATAGATGAGACAGGAAGTTACTCACCGTTGAGGAGTCACTGCTTCCGGTCTCAAGCGTAGCTCCCTCAGCACAGGTGGGTGGGTGGGTAGAAAGTTGACTAGCCCTGCCCCCATCTATGACATCACACTCTACCTCATAAAAGGTAGTGAAAGTGCTCTGAACTCCAGTCTGATTTCCGAGAGATACAGAAAAGAGATAGTGAGAGAGAGAGCAAGAGAAATATTGTGCCATAGCGTAGAGGTGAGGAGAGAGGGAAACGTGTGCTGAAGGAGCTATGCTTGGTCAAGGAAACAGGGACTCTTCCACGATGAGTAACCCCGCTGTCTGGTGGTTCCTCTCACTTGCTCCCATAGCACAGGTTAAGTGCGCAAACGAGTTTGCAGATTGGGAAAGGGGATAAATTTTGGCACCTTTTGATGAAAACCAGAGAGGAAAGAAAGCTCTATTCCCACTAAAAGCTGATTGACATCAAGCAGGGCATGAATTTGGTTAATAGCCTTCCAAGTAGCATCATTTTGCGTATGGTTTTGGACAATCTAACTGCACAAAACATAAACACTGATGCAAGTAGCTGAAATTCCGGTGACTACAACTAGAATTACACTTGTGTTCACCGGTGCTGAATAAACATTACACAATCCAGCCCCCTGGGCTGACCCTTGAATAGAGAAAGCCAGAAGATAGGCCACCGACACCACCATATGAAAAAGATCAGGAAAGAATGACATTTTTCTCACACTGAAAATGAGAACTGACAAACTGTGCTGAAAGAACAAGTGAGGGAAGTATAAAAATTCTGGGCATTTATTTACAGAGCACACTTTGAAACTCCAGAAAATATCAACAAAAATTGCAAAGAGGTGATGCTTTTAAAGACTGCGCATTTTTAGACAACGACAACCTTACAGGCCAAAGCACATTTTTTCAAAAAACTTCCCAAGAACTGAAACTGGAGGGCTTAAAATGGGATATTCATTCTAATTTATTGTAAATGGAATTCTTATCATCCAAATTCTGGAAAAGCAGGTGTGAAAGTAAACATAATTGCTTATATTATCCACTGGCATTTTCTTAATAACCTAGCTGTATGCTAACATTGAAAAAAACAGTGCTGCTAAAGCTAACTCCATTAAAGAAAACTGCTCAGAGAATGGGGAACTATTCAGTGCCAGTAAAGAGTGCTAGCAAAAGATCCTACCTTTTGGAGAGGAAAAATGAATACTCCTTAAGTCTCTTTTAAGGATATGCTTTATAAGTACACAGAGTGAATATCGATGTTTTCCCTTAGGCTTTTGGTTGCTACAAGGATCATGTACATTGTAATCTAATAATGATTATCTTTTCAGCCTTAGTAATGACTCACGTGCATTCCCTGCTCTGTTTGTGTGCTCTTTGTTTTTCTCTCCTTTCCTTCTATTGAAAAAAGAAAGTGTGTGACTAACGTCTAGTACCGGTCACTTCACCTAACAACAGAAGTCAAGTATTTTTCATCTTCATCTTCACAATTTTTATCACAATCTAATTCTGTGGTATCTGCAGATGCTACTTTAAACCAGTATATTTGTGGACTTAAAAACTCAACAAATTGGCTAGTCCAGGTGCCTAAATGAAGAGCCGTTGTTACTGTTAGAGATGATCTATCAACTTCAGGAACGCAATGCAAAACTAGGCTGCATCTGAGTAACGCAGAGCGATGATAGTGCTGGGAATTTCAGTTCATAATTGAATTAAACACGTCTGATTTCTCACTACATCATCTTGGTTTCGCATGTATGAAAAGAGAGGAGGAAAAACACCTCCGGTATCCTGTATCGCATCTCCTCCTTTCTAACATATATACCTGCTAGTCTGCCAAAGAGAAAAGAAAAATTGAACTTTTATAGGCTTTTATGGTAAAATGTGTCAGCTAGAATTACTTCATTCATAACTTAGGTAACCTATGACTTGACTATTGCACCACAGTTGTTTTTGCCAAATAAAGTAGGAATATATTTTGAACTCCTGTGACCACCAGACTTTACGAAGCCTAAGCAAGCTTGCTCATTCTGATAAAAAGAAGGATGTTCAGAGGATATATGCTTAAATAAGAGAAGTATTACACTTGTAGTGGCAATTCTAATATCTCCTAAAAAGAAATAAATTGTCCCTTATTGGAATGGAAACCTATGGAAGTAGCACAATTAAATTCCAGAAGACTGGGTATGGCCAAGAATATTCTCCAGTAACAGCATAAGATGAGAAATATGGAGAAATATGGTAGATTACATAATCATAAACAGTTCAATAGATTAGGTAGCAGATAATACCCCAGATGATATTTTGGGCTAGTGCTGCTCAAATCTGAAATCTTATTTTGACCTGCTTAGTATGATATCGGTAGTTGATAAAGAGAAAATTAAAGGAAGAGGAAAAAGATAAGACTTATTTGTGAACATACACTAGAACACATTACTCACCTGAACAGTGAACAAAAGCAGAGAAAGAATATAGCTAATTGAAAACAACTTAAATATGTATATACATTCAAGAAGGGAGGGAAATCTTTCAAGTGTTCCAAGAAACACAACGAAGATTACTTAAATGAATGCAAGTAAAAGCAAAGAGACTGTCAATGAACAGCATAAGACAACCATGTGAACACAGATCAAGTAATTGATTTAATAACTTGCACCCAGGCACTAGAAATCAAGTTTAAAAAAGGGTCCATGTTCAGTCTGACGTCAAAGATCTGTCAGAAAAAAACAGCAAAGTGCTTGCTGTCTTGCTCAAAAGGATGGATGGATGATGGGGAATGTGTGGGTACCGCTTGGGTACTAGTGGCTGCTGTCTATAAAGTTTGAGTATAGCAAGACTGTGAAAAGCTGAGAAGTATCACCCACGCAGAACCATCACATGCACTACTGGTATACCTACAGAAGGTAAAAATGTATATCTTTTAAGAAATTGATATAACAGTTTGAAAAGGCCACGTAAAAATGCCAAGCTGACACAGATCAAAAAAGTTTGAGACCTTAACAGAGACATGCCTCCGACCCAAAGATATTTTGTTGCTGCAGTGGATCAGCTTGATGGATGAATGGAAAAACCCTTTTTGTTCGCTAGTTGTCATAGCTGAGGAATGATGAAATATGTAACATTCAATCTAAGACTGGGTAAAGCTGTAACTTTTCTAATTTTTTGACAATGGAAACATTGAATCTAGTTGCAGATATGAAAAAGGCTGAAAACCTTTTGGCAGCCTTTTGGATTGCATGTTGACGCTCTAATCCAGTTTTATAGAATTCTAATTTGGTCTTTGATGAGATTTAGGACAAATCACTTGTTGGTTTCATCTCGTTTTTGAGTGATGCCATTGCTTACCTGGCAACCTAGTTCGCAAGGGATTTTTATGATGTATTAGCCAGAATTAGAAAGAATGGATGTTAAAATAAAGCATTTAAGAATATCAAACAGTAAGATTTTTCTGGTATTTGATAGTTTTTTACTTTGATTCTTGAATACATTATACAAAACAAACCCTCTTTGTTGATGCAGCTGCTTCTCAGTTATGTGAGATTAATGATGTGATGTGAGAAGAGACATATTTTTCCTTTGCTCCTACGAGGCTCATAAATAATAATAGTAATAATAATATATTCCAAATGTGGAAGAAAATATTACAGAGGTTAAAGATATAAGGCCATTTTTAACCTTCCTCACGCAGTTTGATCTCTTTCTAAAGGCTATTATGAATTCCTGTATTTAATGGAAATACAATCCTATCGTTAATTTTATCAAATACTTTGTAGTAAGCTGTTTTGTCCAATATTTCCAATTGATTCTGCTCAGGCTGGGAAAACCTGCTCATGTTTTCCCTTGAGGGTACGTCTGCTTCTCTGTGAGTGTTTCTACGTGTCTGTTATTCATCGGCAACTCAGGGTGTCAGAAACTATAACTAAAGTCAAAGAAACTGATGATCCTGAACTGAAGTTGTTATTCTTTTAATACCTGCAAAGGCATCCTCTGATTGTACTTTCAGAAGTGAGATTTTGTCTCACCCCTGTCCAAATCTGGAAGTTAAATAGTTGCAAGAGCTAAAAGATGTACTTCTGTACGAGAAACACAGCCCAAAATCTCCTATTGTGTGTTAAATCTGTCATTATGCAAATTCAGTTCTCCATAATTCCATGTGCAATAAACAAACCTAATTTTTATGTAAAGCCTCAGGATGTACGTATTAGCAAATTTATGTTATGCATTAAGGAGACCAACCGAGAATGCCCCAGGGGAAAGGAATTCTTATTTAATATAAAATGGTGAGGTTTATTCCCAAACTACCACCTTTAAAGGCAGCAAGACAGGAAAATAAGTTAACATGAGACAGCACTGAAGTCCTCTCTTTCTTTATAGTAATCTGTATAGGAATGGTCCTTTAGGGATATACCTTAAGGTATGTTAGAATGGGCTCTAGGCCTTGCTAATTATTGCAAAGCTGGTGCAGTTTGTGTATCAGAAAGCCATAATATTCCCATTTTCTTCCCAGCATGGCCTGGAATACGGAAAGAAGCTGAACTGAAGCCATAATTGCTACAGCAGGCAAGCTCTGGATTTTAGAGTTGTTACTATTTTTAAAACAGATGCAGTATGTAATGAAGCATATACATTAGTATTTCCTTCAATTCTCTAATCTTTTTCTATGACTATATTTGTTCAGACTTGAATCCATAACGCTTTGCTTTGTTCTCATGGAATTAAATGGCTTAACATTATTTGGTATCAAGAAATGCTTTTCTTTGCAGAAAACGCTTCTAATGAGAAATTCCAGCAAATGTAATCTTTAGAAATTCATGAATATTTGCTACCTGGTAGCGCACGAATATTTCCTACCTGATAGCGCACAAGAGCATGTTCCACGTAGCCAAAATGTTTCTTAATAAAGACAAAAGTCTGATGTGTCTAAACTTTAACCGACTAAATGTAGACACATAGATGGTGTGCATGTTTCTTGTCTCCATGAATATATTCTAATGAAGACAACTGCAGTGTGATTTTGCTTTGCAAATTAAATTCTAGATAACATCTTTCCATTTATGCAGGATATATTGTTTCATATTTATGCGTGTGTGTGTTTACACGTGCATTTTTATACAGGAAGATATTTTCTTAGACCTGAAAATAGCCTAATATCACAACACTGTAGCTTCAAAAGAAATGAGACTATACCATAAAAATATTTCCTTGTTCAATTTTCTGTTATGTCTTAAGCTTCATTCACCTGCTTTTCCTTACCTAATGTAAACTCTGCCCACTACCAATCCACCTTCACTCAGCTGCTTTGAAGAAATAACCTTAACAACCATAAAAATAAATCAACCTTTCCAAAGTCTTCTGCACTATTCTTTATGTGGATCTTACTTATGAGCCCCCAGATACCCAAAGCTCAGGATATCTACTATTGTACAATCCAGTAACAGTTTTAAAGGTAAAAACACATGAACTCACAGATGTAGAAATGAGATCCTGAGCAATCGTTCACTTAGCTGAACCAAAACACTGTATAAATGTCACTTGAAAGAGACCTTGGGAGATCTCCTGTGATTTCAACTTTTAAGTTGAAATGAGTTGATTACCAACATTAGATCAGCTCAGCTGCTGCTTTGGCTCCCTGAGGCTTGCATCCTTCCCAAGGGGCCAATGGCACAAACTCTCTGGACTCCGGGTCCATGCTGCCTTTACTGGGAAGCAATAGGTAAGCTTCATCTAATGAAATCAATCTTTATTATTGTTACATATTTGGGTATTGTAAATAGCTTTAGAGGCACTATAGTTACATCGACTTATGTCTTTTTTTCCATTCTTATTTGAACTATTTCGTAGGATAATTAGGAATTCTTCCCTGTTTTAACTTTCAGAAAGCCCTGAAACAGTGTTTCCATAAAATACATCATATATAATGAATATACGACCACGAGGGATTTTATTAGCACTCATTTTGATTAACCTGCATAACTCACTGATGCCTTTATCCTTTAGGAGTAGTAAATTGACTCAGTGTCAGGATGATAAATTTTTTTATGTTACCACATCATCATGTAGTCCCTTTTTTGGACAGCGTATTGAGGGATACAGCCCGTGCCAGCAGGAGTTGTAAACTTCTGTATTAGTTATAAATAGAAAAGCTAAAACAGTTTTTCCAGATAAGGGCTTATCAAAATCTGTATATAAGTATCGTGTGCTTCATATAGCCATACATTCTGGAACAGAGTACACTTACGGTTGCTTTATTGTACCCTCTCATATATCAATATGTCTGCGTATATTCAAACACATCATCAGAGGTTACTTAAAAAATCTCCATCCCGAAAGGCAAAGCTGAAACATCTCCCTGTATGTTTCATTTCTTTCATTTGTTCCAAAGCAGATGACATAAGCTAGTCGAATATAGAGGGTAAATCAAATTTGCTCACTCTCCCCACCTAGCCCTAACCTTCCTGTTCTGGAAGCTGTCTGGGAGCTGAGTGGTAACTTCAGAGCCAAAATTAAGATCCTAAGATTTTATTTTCTCCCCTTGTTTGTTCTATTAGGAGAGCAGAGATTATTGTGGAGTCCCACCAACTTTATGCTCCTGACGTTATCTCAGTCCTTTGCCACCACTGCAACTTTTTGATTTCATATTCCTGTCTTGCTTTTGGTTTGGCTTCCTGTGGCCCTTTCACAGCTCATATTTGAAGTTCTTTGGCTTACTTCCTTATTATTTCCAAAGTCCTACCCTTTACCCACTGCTTTCATTCCAAGTCTCAAGATAGAACTTGTCACCAACCCCATCCTAAACAAGTATCTTTCCATTAGTCCCATCTTACATTACCTTCACAGCACTAGTACATATGATACACTGTTCATATTTGCAAACTCTCTTTTTGACCATTCTAAATTCTTAGTACAATCTTGTGGGTAAAACAAGAAAAGTAACTTAAAAAAAAAAAAATCCTGAATTTTAAAAAGAAAATCACAAAAGTAAAATTATATTCTTAAGCAATTTAGTAACTATCTGTAGGGTCCCTGGGTCCATATTTCACTTCCCTTTACCAATTTAAGCATATTCACTTGTGTTATATCCACTTGTCACATACCCTAGTCATGCAATGATGTCAGCTTAGACATAGGACTCACTCTCTTCTTAGTGGTGTGTAACTCTGAGCACCCACTGTCCAACAAACGTGAACATAGCAATTATTTCGGAATAACTGCTCTTACCCTCAGCTCCAAGCAAACTGAATTCCTAGCTGACAAAACACAAAATTTCTATTAGTGTTATCTATTGATCAAGTACAGCTCAGGTACATAGTGTTAGCTATTAATCAAGTCTTAGCTTAGGTATTTTCTACAAAAAAAACACTGACAGCCCACCAGTCCAAGCAGCCCAGCCCAGAAATACCTACAAACCCTGGTTTGTCAGACTGTTTCTGTGGATAGTAAAACTTATTAATAGTAAATAGTAAATGTACTATTGACACTAACACTTACTTTGTTGCTAAGTAACAGGGGTAACCTTTCTGCACTCCTGAGAATCTTGAAGGAACCCAACAGCTTTGTGAGTTCGTCAACTTTCCCTTCAGCATACTTTCTTTTACATAATGTTGAATTCTTGCTTGATTCAGGAGGATTTAGATTCCTTTATTTACCAAACTCCAAACCAACATTTTCTCCATACTCTTAAGCATTTCAAATGCAAAGGTTCTCTCTGATTGCCTACTTGAAAACAAACAAAAAAAAGGCTTTCTGATGCAGGGAAATGAAATACCACATCAGTGGCTCTCAAGTAACTACTTATGCACAGGAGGCTCTTAATCCAAATTTAATGAAAGACGGCCTTACTTGCTTTTAATAGCAAGTGAACCTCAAATTACCTGACTTTTCTTTGAGTCTATAGAATTCATAAGTAGCAACATGATACTTCACTGCCCATAGGCATAGCAACTTGCTTTCACAGAAAGGTAATTTAGGGTGGTTCAGGCTTAAATGAAAGGAAAGTAGGACCTTTAACCATTTTGTTTTTTCTAGATGAAAGATCCAGAATTGATAGAGAAGCTGTTTGCCAGCTCACAAGAAATAACTGCTGGAAGCACACTTATTCTGTGATAACTAATGAGGCTCATTCCTTTTTGATAAAGACTATTTCCAGCTACCTTATACTTATTACTAATGAAGAATAAATATACAGATAGTTATTTTGCAGTAGATCCCACATCTGTTAATATTTTATGCATCCAGCCTCCAAGTTCAGATGTTATGGGGATTTTCATAATGTCCTACCCAAAGTTAATAGGGTGGCTCCAGCCCTTTTACCTTCCTTTTTCCCTCCAAAGTCCTCACTTTAAACTCCTTTCTAAAGTCACAATCTTAACTAAACTGTCTTCAAACTGTTATAAGAATCCTTGTCTTAGAAGGTAGCGGAGCCTATTATGCTAAGATAAATGGGCCTCTGAAAATAATCGGAAATTGGACTCAGATAAAGTGTATGTTTGGGGTGTGCTTCGGCTATTGATTCAATATTTTTGGACAGTGTTCAAAGGTACATGGCTGTTACTCTGTATGGCACTGCATATCTATCTAGCTCAGAAGTTTAAGACTCTTTGGGCAAATTTTCTGATAATACCGCTGATTTTATCTGCAGAGCTCTAAATCAAACGTGAACACAATAGGGGGCTGCCTTGGATAAGGGATTTTCTTAGATTCTGTTCAATATAATCCTGCAGGAAAAACTGTAGCAAAGCTACTAACAGAAACAAGAATTAAAAAAAAGTTCAAGCTCATAGCCTAAATGGAGAGTAGGTAAACGAGCTGATCAGCTTCAGAGCAGCAGTAAACAGAACAAGTAGATATTTATCCTAGGGTAGGAAATGAACATATACATCTGGCTTATTGTAATGATCTAACTAACAAGAGTCAGACAGGAATACTGAAAAAAATAAAGCAGCCCTAGAGTTAGAAGAAGTCTGATTTTTTATCCAAATAACAAACATCATGGTTAAAACCAACTCTATTCAAGAAAAGAGGCTCTCACAAAAAGGCTATCTATCAGCATGAGCTAAGTATATGTAAATGGTATTTACTTCACTGACAGCAGGATGTGCTCAGCACCTCAGAGGATTCATTCCAATACAACGGCCCAACTGATTATGAAGGAGATATACGTTATCTTAAATAACTAAGGCAAGAGAGAAAGAAAATTATTTTGAAGTGCTTTTAGTGTGTGATTTTGTTAAAGGAGGTTGCTTATTCTTAGAGGGGAATTAGAAATTAATATTCAAATTCCAAATGACAGAAACATGTATCTGTTTATGGACCAGGGTCAAGGACACATTTATCAGGAAAAAGAATATAATTTACACAGATTAAAAAATAGTTTTAAAATCTTTTGCATTTTTTTTTATATTAATTCCTTTTTACTTTAACTTCCACCTAAACCCTTTTCTTTACTTTCTTTCCTATAATCTTATTCAAGTTTACAAGGTTCCTCACTGAAGAACATAGTTTTTCCATATTTTACTTTTCAAAACTCAATTGGAATCAGGAATTAAGGGTCCCACCTACATAAAGGGCCAAGTCAACAGAGAGTATAAATTGGCCTTGAGTCATTGATATTAATGAGGTTAGGCTGATGTATGTTCTCAATTGCCAAATCTTACTTATCTGGTGAAAATAATTTTGCTATCTGCATGCAGGGAATTTGATGGGAAAGATCAAAGGAGAGAAAGAGCTGGGGGAAAAGAAATGGAAGAAAGAAAGGGAAAAACAACAGTGGGTTCTTTCCTTTACTGAAATAATTTACACTTCAGGAATGTGACATTTTCTTACTTTTTGATCTGTTTTTCTATTTGCAGCAAAGCCAATGATGCCAAAAAGAACCCCTTCATATGCTATGCTAGTATCAGATCAATCTATAGAGGAAAAAAACAAACAAGACCAGCTTTATGCTTAGTTTCAGAGATAAAACATACTGAACTAGCGAATCTTGTGTGGAAAAAAAGAAATAGAAGTTTCACCAAAAGATATGTTGCACATTCTATGTTATGTACACTATATTTCTGAAGTTGTTGCAACACATTTTCCTCTAACAGAACTGTAAGAACTGTGGGGTGGCTTTCATCTGTCTTTTAGGTTTTAATTGGTTTTATGTCTCTTTCCTTTTTACATAAATATACATATGCCCACACATAGATTCATACATACATATCCATACATTCATTTCATTTATAAGTATTGATTAATATTCTTAATAAAGCAAAAATCCAAGCAGAGATTGTACTCCCCATAACAGTTCTGAATCATATTGTGTTTTTTTGGAAACACAGTAGCAAATGGCAATATTGTAATAATCACCCTGGTGCTTCATATTTACATCAAAACACTTAAATAGAATGCATTCACATCAACTTACTTCTATGGTCATAGGTTGTGAAGCTTGTACTCTGGCTTTTTATTCTACCCTTACCATTGTACTGTATGCAAGTTGCCAAATAATGGTATTTCATTTTAATGTAAATAAAATACTGTTTATTTGTAATTGGCTATCCAAGAGAAAATGAAGAAGAAGATGGAAGCAGAAGCAGCAAGTAGACAAGCAGATGTAGATGTGCACTTGGATACCAGATCTCTGGATAGCAAAGGAGCATACAGTACTCAGCACCTTGAAGATAAACAGCTTGGAAAACACTATCAGGAAAGCACTCTACAGATAACAAGATAATACCCTTAAAAAAGGATGCCCAGGAGTTCAACTCTCTCTGTCACCCCCTGTTCAGAGCACCAGCAGAAGAAGCAAGCTGGGCAATCTTACAATGTTCTGTATGTCAGTAGTACTGAGTCTTTGGAAGAGACCCAAATAATTTCTGGGGCTGAAGCTAGTTTTGCTTTTGTCTGCAACTGACTGTAAAATCCCAACCAAACAGAAACACAATGGTGATGACGCCTGGTAAGCAGCAGATGCTAACAATGCCAGACTGGAAATGATGAAGTCAAGCAGTTCGGCCACTTGAATTTCACAACGGATGGTGATGTTCCATTAACGAATAGATGCTAGAGATTCACAATGGCTTATTCAGCATCCACATACACTGAATAAAGAGACTTGAAAAAGAAACACACACAACCACAAAAGCCAAGCTGGTAGAAGCACTGATTTGGGTAATTGTTTAGGATAGATGAATATGACAACTCAATGAGTATGAAAAGCTGGACCCAGATGGCAGTAGGTAAGAAAAGATCATAGCATTTACTATGCAGCATAGCTGTCAGTGATACAAGGACAGATTACTCCGTTAATATCAGGAAAATGGAAGAGGATCTTTTCATCGCTGTGGGAAGATCAAGGTATTAAAATTACATATGTACATACGTCAAGAAGTGAAGACCAATAGCAGGACAGACACAGGAACATTTAAGCAGCTCCTTTTAGAATTGCATATAAGGCTTCAGAATGTTTGATCCAAGGAAGTCTGGCAAATGTTTAAGACCTTCTATAATGCTTTGTAAAATCAAAATGTTGTGTAGTTGAGAACATTCGCTCTGACTTCTGATATGTTTGAGGAAGGCCAGTGATTTCACTGGGGAATCTGATGGATGAAATGAAGGGCCCAAGTCAGTAGTCCTACCAATCTTCGTACTTGATTGGGCTTAAACAATGAAAGGGTGCTTTTTCTTCAAAACCGCATTTGAAAACAACCTTGTTTCAAGTATCTTTGGCTTCACAAATCACCATCATGTTGAAAACACACTCAGGAGAGTGAAACATATTATACAATAACATACATATGGTCTGTGTCTGAGTTGGAAGATAACAAAGGTGTCACGGGGCTAATACGAGGGTGATTAGTTAAAAGAACAAAACAAGAAAATCATGAAGAGCAGCAATTGCTACTGCTTGGTTCTAGTAACCTCCCAGAGGCATAGCGTCCAACATTAGGAGAAGGACATAAAAAATTGTTTAATAATGTAGAAAACTCCGTGTTTATAATATTACTGCTGCTATACATTCCTAACTTTAATTCTAAAAAAAGATTGTGTGTAAAAAGTTTGTAGTGTTCACTGAAAAAAACTGATTGAAATAAGTGGATGGGAATTACAGAATATAATAATTGTGCTTGCCAATAGTATTCAAAAACAGCACGTGCATCAGAAATTAAAATATTTTGCTGGCCTTCCAGAGTTTTTGCTAAACCTAGTGTGCATTGGAACCTGGGTGAATGAAATCCCATTAGTCATCACCATCTTAACAATATGCACTTCATACAGAGCTGGCTTCTGCACAGAGGAAGGAAATTACCAGTACTAACAAAGGAAAGAAGATTTATAATGAGCAAATATACAAAAGCTCCAAATAATTATAATATTCACAGCTTGGCAATGACTTTCTAGGGTATGAAATTACTTTTCTTTTGGAATAACGAAGATTTTACAAGGTTAGTATAAACAAAGGGTAATTGGAAAATCAAATTGCTCTACACAAGTTATTGTAAAGTCTGGAATAATGGTGATAACATTTTAAAAAGCTTGCTTATTAATCACGGTACTTTTGTTTTGTGCATTATTGCCATCAAAAATGCTTCCTTTCAAGTACTACATGGGAAACATAAATGGCTAAATACAAATACCAGCTTACCCCTGATACAATAAGTTCTCCTCCCAGGTTCTGAACTTCTGCCTTCACTTTGCTGCAGATATTGAGTTGGTGGCAGTAGAGGGCAATGCGCTGCAGGTAGGCTAGTAGATCCTGTTTGCAGGCTGAGTCTGGGCACTACAGACAAAAGAAATATTTGATTAGATGTACCCGAGTTTATATGACTATAGAGAGGTAATCAGAGGAGATAGTGGCAATGTGTGCATGTATTAGGTGGATCCATTTTGCTTTTTCTTCGCATGAAATGTGAAAAGTCAAGTTATGTTTGTGGGGAGGTTCATTTATGATGTCAGTTTGTAGAGAACAGAAGAATCTACCGAGCAGACAAAAGACCAAGTATGACCTGGAACTCCAGGTTGCCTGCTGGGTGTCCAGGTTAAGATACAACATGGATGAGTTAAAGTCCAGATAAACCCAGTTCTGATTACATCCACTCTAATGCCAACTCTTGACTGTCTTGCCAGCATCCGTGGTGTTTGTGCAGACCTTCAGAGGACACAGCCCTGCCTTCAGGCATGGCAGAAGCCAGGCCCCTTACTGACACTCTAAGGACTTGAGAGGCAAAGGTGAGGCTGCTTGGGTTTGGTACTGACCACTTTGGCAAGCTTATTATTAATGCATAAATACCTAAATCTGTGCCAGAAGGAAATTATTTACTAGAGTGCAGGTGGCATATTACAGAGTCTCTCAGCAGATGACATCAGTATTGCAGCCCTTCTCAAGACCACAATGAGACAAGCTGGTCCCTCTGCATGTCTAAGAGATAACTCTCCATAGTAGAAGGAAGACTGTCTACAGTCCTGTACCATTTTGGATGCTGTGCATCTCAAATCGGTTTTGATACAAATTACATTAGGTCAAACAGGAAAGACTCAGTGAAGGTTTTATAATCAATATCACTAGAAAAGGTCCAAGCACAATTTATTCATAGTCTTTGGGACTCTTAATAGAAACTGCATCATCCCCCACAATACCAACAGCATAATAAACAACACTCTTGTATTTAATATTCAAAGTCTTGCCTCAAGAGAACAGACCTCAGTAATTCACTCTGATGAAACATTGCTAAAAGGGTCCATTGTTAACAGCATCTCTCCAATAAATACTCTTTGGGGCTGCCCAACAATGTTCTTTGCCTGTATAGCTTGGGGAGAAAAGATTCCAAATATGTCTTTTTAGCATCTTACAAAGTTTATGCTCAATTTTTGTAAAATATTATCAGACCACTTCAACAAAAACCGGTAGAATTAAGAATAGTTTAAACAGTCAACAGCATCACAGCCTCTGACTTGAGATGACTGCTCTAGCCCCAACAGCTAATGCTGGCAAGGAATACGTTTGTGGTAGTTGCATATACTGTCATTTATAACCCTGAAAGCAGTAACTTTCTTTTTTTCTCTCCTTTTAAAACCAACGATAAACAAAACTGGAGGTTCATTGTTGCTATTAGGTTTAATCTGCTCTGTACTTATGGCAATGCTCTACAATGCCTCTCTTTCTCAGACAGTTGCCACATCTTTCAGGCATGAATCTCTAAGAGGCCTCTTCTCCCTACCGGTGACAGTTTAATACAAAAATATTTACCCTACTCCTGAAGTCTATGAACTGACATAAATTAAGTTTAAAGCAATCCTTCTAGAGAGCTGACAAGGCTTTAAATGCAAGTACCTTGGAGTGAATGCAAGATCTTTCTCATTGGAATAATAATTAAAAATGCAACTATCCATTAAAAGTTTATATTGCATGAGTGTCTCCAAAGTTCTGCAAATATCATTAAAGCACAAGCATTAAAACCAACACTTCATTATCACAGTGATTTTACTGTTTATTATTACAGTGTGCATGTTACAGTCTTCTGAAATTTAAAATGTGACTCAAGCCAACGCACTTTAAAGAAAGAAACACAAAGAGACTTGCTATGCTTAAAATCTACCTCTGCAAATATTGTAGACTAGGAATTTCATCAGCTGATAGATGGATTTCTTCTTTCTTATGCTAAAATTAATAGATGCTACATTTGAAGGGCTGGAATGGGTTAACTACAGGGAAAATATTTGCTGATAATGCAGAAAACCTAAACTCAAAATTTCTGAGGTTATAGGAAAATGGGCAGCATCAGGTTTCTTGCCACTCTGGCCTATATTCTGTGGTACGATGCATTACACAGTTACATGGTTACTTAAAGAAGAAAAACAAATACTTACTTTGAAGAGAAAGACTAGATGCAAGGAACTTACCTGTTCCCACTTCCAGCAAAATTTCTCTTGATGACAATGAAGGGAAAGAAACTATAGGAAGTTTATCAGGGAAAAATAGTCAGATTTGATTTGCCCAAATGTAAAACGAGCTACTTAGAATCAAGATTGGAAATTAGGCTCTTGACCTTTAATATGGTGCTTTCTCTTGCTCTCCAGATGGATCAATAATCCAATCTGAAAGAAAGGAGCTGAATATAGCAAGTTCATCTTTCTAGTTGTGACATGAATTTGGTAATGGGACTGAGGACATCGACCCTAGAACATGGAGCAGGGGGCTGTAAGGTGAAAGCACAATACCCTGATGCACAGCAGAAAAAAAAAGGGAGTCAGGGAATGTTGAAAAAGTGCCATATCAAGGGAAATTTGCTGGAAGAACGAGCTTAATACCAGGATTTCTGAGCATATGGCAAGGGTAACAGAGCACCCAGGTCTCTACTGCTTTCACGACAGCAAATCAGGCTAATTCTAATACAATCACCTGGGTCTAGAAGTGAGGCTGTGGAACAGTTCAGGCACTTCTGAGGTTTAGAAAGACTCCTTTCTGACCTTCCTGCGCTGCAAAACCCAAGCTGATTGGTATGGAAGAAACACCTTATATTCAATGGGTAGATCAGTATCCAGGCAGTAATTTTCAACAGGTGATTTTCTGCCAAGTGAAGATAATCTTTTCCTGCAAAAGGCAACTCATTGATAGCGGCTACATTATATTTCTGCTCATTTTGGTTGTTACCTGATCAGCTACGGCCCGTGCCAATTTATCCATCCTTGATCCTGCCTCTGCAATCTTCTTGGCCGCATTAATGACATCTGATGTATTCTTCAGGGGGCCTTTACCTCTGTGAAATGCAATATAATTACGCACAATCGACATAAATCATGAAAGGCAACAGTTTTAGTGACCTTGTTTGGCGTTTGATTTTAAAATAGTAACACGAACGACTTCTTAATTTATTACTTTTTTATTTTTCCCTTTTAACTATTCTGTAGTACAGCTTGATTAAGAAATCGGTCTGCTACACTTCTTCTCTTTTGCAAAATGCCTCACTAGCAATTTAGTGTGACGGCGCCTTCAAGCACATGAGCTATACTTAATAGTATATGCATTTTTAAGTGCTCATTAAGACCATATTTTTTTTCTGGAATACACAACTATTTCAAAATTCTGCTATTCCCAAGCCAGTGTTAAATGTTAAGCCTGTCATGTCCAGAGCAAGAATATCACATTTCACAGAAACTTTTTTTAGTAGATTTTTGTGAGAAAACAGATGCATGAAGCATAATCCTTGTTACACTTAAATGTTACACTTAAAACATGTATCATTTGCTTTAAGACTGATTTTTCACTATGCTTTTAGGACGATAAACAAAGTTCTGAGTGTAGTCATTAAAGTTACCAAAATCTATATAGACATAAAGTACGAAGTCACTGAATACTTCTCTGAGTTTGCTTCAGACACAAAACTTTAACCCTGTAATAATAAATTTGCTACTGCTCCTGAGAGTGGCTCAGTTGGAAGTGAGTTGCTTTTCCTTTTTTTTTTTTTTTGTTTTTAATACTAGGTGGAGAAATATAGCTTCAGACAAGACTGATGGAAAATAATACTATGATGAAACTTAATTTTTTCTAAACTAAAGGCATTTTTCTAAACTAACGACATTTTTTCTAAGCACAACATAGCATTATTTTTGTATTTTTCTTCATCTATAATGCCACAAATAGCATACTGAAATATATTCCCACTTTTATCTTCTTTCCATAATTTCATTCCCAACTTAAACACATATTGAAATTCAAGTATCTCACTTTTGTTGAACTTAAACTGACGTAAAAATCCTTCATAGTGACCTCGTGTGCTTCTACATTAATTACATCAGCAGATCTGACTGTCACAAACTCCATACATTTGAAGAATTATTCTATTTTAACACTGCTGAGGTTACAGTCAACCAAAAAGGTGTGAAAGGCTTTGTTCTCTTTTAATGGAATATATTAAACAAGTTTTCACTGAATCTGATGTATACCGAGGTGCACTTTGATATATTTTTTTTTAATTTACTTCAAATGTGACAGTAGTTTTCTCTCATTCTCATATCAGTTCTGTTCTTTTGATGGTAGAAAATGTAATTACAAAACTTTCAATTTCATTATATGTATCAAAGGTTGTCCGGGAGGTTGCAGAAAATGTTCATATTCTGGGCTGTTGCTTTAGAACATTATTTCATCCTCCCATTAAATGATGGCACTATTTGGACAGTTTTTCACTCTGTTTTTGGGCAGGAAATCAGAGACCCAAAGGCAATACAAATACAAAAGTAATTAAGATACCCCTAAAATATCACCTTTCACAGGAGATTCTACACTGTCATTTTGTATAGAGGGGTGGTGAGTCTACTGCAAAAAGAGTAGTTGTAAAGGCACAAAATGAAAGAAGAACAAAAAAGCTGAGAGAATAATTACCTGGTAAGAAGTATAGTAGTAATCTATTAAAGTAAGCAAACTTTCTATATGCATAATTAAATTTAAAATGGATAAAAAATGTTTGCTGTTGCCTATAACAATTAGCTAACTGTGCAAGTGCAAATAGTCAAGTTATTTGCAAATTAATGGTATTTATGCACCTCCAGATCTATCTGTCTGTCTATCTGGTATGTGCGAACCCTATATTGTCAATGCAGAGACTGTTTCCTCTGAAATGGGTTGAAGGCTAGACTTAAGGCATGTGATGAGCTGGAGACTAAAAAATCCATTTGAGCATCTCAGTGAGATGCATGAGTGGATGTTTTATTTTAATTCTGGAGAAAAACATGAAGATTTTTGTCCAGTTTTGTCTAATCATATTTTGATAAATACCATTTAAACTCATTAAAAATAAACACACAAAACCCTTCAATTTATTATGGTGATCTGTAATTCAAAGAATCTTGTAAAATGTTCTCCCCAGTGTGATTAACAATATGACGATATTTAAATAAAATAATTCTGTTTGTATGATATCATTAGTGAATGGCCTTCTGATGCTTTGCAATTAGAAAAGAACAAGACACCAATAGAAAAAAAGACATGAAAGCAAGAAAAAAAAAAATAAAAAATCACTACTGACAGGCTCCAGTAAAGTATTAGATCAAAACAGTTTCATTTCATTTGGGATTTTTTTGGAAAGAAGTTCAGTGTTCAAAATGATATAAATAGTTTCACCATTATTTTTGATTGACACAAATTGTGTTGAAATGTTGAAAGTTCAGAGAGGCACATGCATTTAGATGGGTACTAAACGAAATGTCAGTTGAGTGTCTCTAAGGTCACAGACTCTTTGCTGCTGAAATTCAAAATGATCCGCAAATAAAATAGATTCACAAATCGGACAAAAACTTCATGTGATTAATCCTGTTTTGAGAAATATCCAGAGGAGTCATGTGTAGAGAACTGCACAAGCCATCCTTTTAGGTATGGTACGTGTTACCTGGCTTTGCATCCCCCAAAACACAGCACACCATCTCAACAGGCTACAAATTGCAACAAAAAGGAAAGATTTGGGATGTCTGAAGAAATCCTGAGCACAGATTATTTTGTCCTTACCTAGTAAAGTCTGTCATTTCCATCATAATCATGCACATCTGCTTTGCCAACACAATGATGTCATTACCGCTGTCATCCCACTTGGCCACCTCTGCATCCAGTTTGCTCTTTTCCTGGTGGAATATCTCTACCTGCTCAGCAATCTTAGCCTTCTCCTCCTGGGGAAGCTGAGCCATGATAGCCTGGAGAGAAAATGGGAGAAGCTGGGTATGAAGAAAGGAAGCTAGAAGCTTCAGACAATACGCCCAACTTCTAGTTTCTTTTTATGGGAGTTGAAGATGCCAAGCAAAATCCAGTAGACATTATGTTTCTGTTAAGATGGGCAAAAACAAATTCACAGGATGTTTACAGCTCATCTTATACCTTCAAGGATTTAAAAATCATATATATGATGCCATGATATAGAATCATAGAATGGTTTGGGTTAGAAGGTACCTTAGAGATCATCTAGTTCCAATTCCCCTGCCACGGGCAAGGACACCTTGCACTAGATCGGGTTGCTCAAAGCAATAAGGTCTCCCTGGAGCCTTCCTTCTCTTCTCCAGGCTGAACAACAACAACTCTCTCAGCCTGCCTTCATAAAAGAAGTGCTCCAGCCCTCTGATCATCTTCATGGCCCACCTCTGAACCCACACCAACAGGTCTATGTCCTTCTTATGTTGGGAGCCCCAGAGCTGGATGGTCCACATCGGGTCTCACCAGAGAAGAATACAAGGGCTGAATTGCCTCCCTTGATCTGCTGACCTTCTCTTGATGCAGCCTAGGATGTGGTTGGTCTTCTCAGCTGTGGCTGCACCTTGCCAGGTGCTGTTTAGCTTCTCATCAACCAACACTTTCAAGTCCTCTGCAGGGCTGCTCTCAAGCCACTCCTTGCCCACCCTGTATTTGTGGTTGGGATTGCCCTGACCCACGTGCAGGACCTTACATTTGGCCTTGTTGAACTTCATAAGGTTGGCATGGGCCCATTTCTCAAGCCTGTCAAAGTCCCTCTGGATGGCATCCCTTCCCTCCAGCATGTGGACTACACCACACAGTTTGGTGTTGTCAGCAAACTTGCTGAGGGTACACTCAATCCCACTGTCCATGTTGCTGACAAAGATGTCAAACAGCATTGGTCCCAGTACCAACCCCTGAGGAACACCACTTGTCACTGGGCTGCATTTGGATGTTGAGCCTTTGACCGCAACTCTTTGAGTGCAACCATCCAGCCAACTCCTTATCCAGCAAGTGGTCCACCTGTAAAATCCATGTCTCTCCAGTTTAGAGACACGGGTGTCACGTGGGATGGTGTCAAATGCTTTGCTTATTCACCAGCCTATATAAGAAGATTTAAGAAAATTCTTATTAAATCTTAACTTTTAGGAAGAGCAAAATGAATGAAATTTTTGGAAAAGGTTTATTGAATTGCCAGTATCTCCCTCAGTCTCATTTGCTGTCAAAAACAGAGCTTTTCTGCACAACCCGACACTAGAATAAGCTATGACATGCAAGATAATACACTTGAAGTGAATTGTAATGAATGTACCTTTCAATAATATTTAGTGGTCTAATTCTCTCCTGGAATATATGCAAAAAGGCACTAAACAGGTTGATATTAATCTGCCTCGACAGTATCAAAAAAGCAGAAAGATCCCTGCCTGTTTAAAAAACAGAAAAAAGAGAACCCTACAAAATTATAATAATTACTTTTGAAGATCAAATGGACACATCCAATAATGATTTCCAAGTTGAGCTACTATCTGACTTTAGGGGGTCTGAAGAGAGCATTATGCATTTAATGGGGTGTGACACATATTTAAGTGTCGTTACATTTTTTCTTGTTTATGTCACTTTCAATCAGCTGAAGTCTTTCTCTACATATTCTTAAAATGCTCTTGGCTTTTAAAAATTCATAATTGACCTTTTCCAAAACCGAAATTAAAAAGGTTATAAACAGTAGATCAGAACATGAGAAATTTGCAAGTTAATCAAATTAAAATTCAACACATGAGTTTTAATTAGGCCTTATCAATGCAACTCAGCAGTTTAGAATGTTAGCATATTAGTCTTTCCACAGAAAAATGCAGTGTAAGTTAAGCTAATAAATAAATATATAAAATATACATAAAGCACAAGAACAGATGAATTAACTGAAATTAAGAGAATGTGATAGGAGTAATGAAATTTGGAAAGCCAATCCGTTTGTCTTGCATGGGGTTTCTCTCTGGGGGCAACTACACCTGCACACCCTTTAAGCTGCTATGCAGTGTTTTAACATTTCTATTCCAGCTACCGATGTGTTTTCAAAGAACCGATATCCTATAGCAAATACAGCCCATATATTTATTTCCACTGAAGATGAACACAAGTCTTTTCACTGAAAAAATAATGGCTTTATGGCGTAAGCATATTAAACAAATCCATTACATTCCAGAAATAAAAATCCAGCTTTTCTACAGAAAAGGTTCAAAGAAGATACTATTCTGCCAGATACTATTCTGCTTAGTATACTCATTTCAGTGAGTCACTCAAGGCTGCAGATTGGGTGGCTTCTGCTTAGCATCTTTTAATTTTAGGCTTTCATCATTTGTTGCTTCTTGTGGCATGTTGCATTCTATGTAATACAGGAATGGGACTACCTTTATAATCTATTATGTTTATAAGGTGTGTAGCTGATCAAAGCAGAAGGTTTTAAGTGCAGCAGTGATAATAACCACAATAAATGTAATAGAATTTAAGATTCCTAAGTCCCTAGGTGAACTAGATGCTTAGTAAAAATATCACTGCAGTCTTTGCTTGGTTTTCAGATCAAGAAGGGATGATATGCTGCCCAATCCTAGATGTAACCAAAAAAAAATAAAAATAAATTAAAAAAGCCTGTGAAATAACTGTTTTGTATCTCGATACTTTTGTACCTGAGACTTTCTTTAATAGTCAATTTTATGAATATATCAAACAGAGCTTTTTGCTCTTTAAAATAGTCACCTGCACCCAGAACACAGTTCTGTCATCTTTCTCATGGTAAAGTATCCAGGTGTCATTCTGCAATTCTCCTGACTGCATCATTTTCAAAGCCAGTTCCTGGTCACCCAGCTCTCTGGGATGGGACCTACAATCCATCTGTTCTTCAAGGGGATAGTGATATATATGATATCTCTTTGATATGCAAGGACAAAGTTTTTTGTCCTTGGGATGTAGTGATTGAAAGCCAGTTTTTCTGATATATGATATGGCTTATTTACCATCTGTATTCAACAATCAAGGAAATTAATTTAAGAAAAAAAGAAACTTGCTCATTCCACTGTGTCTATGTCTTCCATTCCTCCCATACCTCTAAGCATGCTTCATTTAGGTTACATTACTGTTTTGTTTTCAGGGTGTAAAACGTTTCTGTCAAGGCCTAACATACCATGGGACTTCCTACAGGAGCTAAAAAATCCTTTTGGTCTTCAGGTTCTCAGCCCTACAAATCCCCTTCCATAATTCAAGATAAGAAGTCACCGTTTTATTTACCATCTTTTGCTAAACTGTTTGTGTATGTGTAGAATGTTTCTCATGGAGTCCATTAGTTCACTTTTAGCACTTATCAGAAGAAACCACAGCTATGAAAATCATTCAGGTAATTCCCAGTTTCCCACTGGTTCTCTGCTGGAAAAATGCAAGGCTTTTTTTCATGTTTTCTATCCAGTCAAAGATATTTTCATAGAATAGTTAGGGTTGGAAGGGACCTTTAAAGGTCATCTTGTCCAACCCCCCTGCACTGAGCAGGGACATCTGCAACTAGAGGAGGCTGCTCAGAGCCCTGTCCCACCTCATCTGGGATGTTTCCAGGGATGGGGCATCAACCACCTCTCTAGGCAACCTGGGTCAGCGTCTCATCACACTCACTTTAAAAAATTGCTTCCATCTAGTCCAAATCTACCCTTTTTTAGTTTAAAACCATTACCTCTTGTCATATTGCAACAGGCCCTGCTAAATAGTTTGTGTCCATCTTTCTTACAGGCCCCCTTTAAGTACTGAAAGGCTTCGATAAGGTCTTCCTGAACTCTTCTCCAGGCTGAACAAGCCCAACTCTCCCAGCCTGGCCTCCCAGCACAGGCCTTCCAGCCCTCCCATCATCTCCATGGCCTCCTGTGGCCCCGCTCCAGCAGGTCCATGTCTCTGCTGTGCTGAGGACTCCAGAGCTGCCCCAGCACTGCAGGGGGGTCTCCCAGAGCGCAGCAGAGGGGCAGGATCCCCTCCCTGCCCTGCTGTCCACGCTGCTGGGGATGCAGCCCAGGAGGACGTTGGCTGCTGGGCTGAAAGCACACATTGCTAGCTCATCTCCAGATTTTAATCTGACCCTCAAGTCCTTCTTCACAGGGCTGCTCTCCATCCCTTCATCCCCCAGCCTATATCGATAGAGAGTGTTGCCCCAATCCATGTGCAGGACCTTATACTTTGCCTCATGAGGTTCAGGTAGGCCCACTTCTCAGGTTTGTCCAGGTCCCTCTGGATGGCATCTTGTCCCTCTGTTATGTCAACCACACTGCTCAGCTTGATATTGTTTGCAAATTTGCTGAAGGTAAATGATGTCATTTGCCCCCAGAATTAAATTCTTATTATTTTTTTTAACAATCTGAGCTGAGCAGCCTATTTAGCAAAAGGTAAACACTCATCAGAGGGTGGCATAATCCTGAGTGTTAACAAACTTCACTTTTCCAGCACCTGTGACCCCTGAAGCACTCATCAGCCTAATTTGCAATCCCTATGCTCAGGCTAAGGTCACAAATCACAATGACTCGAGTTTATCATGATGTAATTACCCTGGTAAAATTACATTGACTCAGTAACAAATGTCTTCAATTACAATTAAATTACAGGGACTACTCAGTAGCTTAAACAGATCTTCTTGACAGGTTTGCACACTGGGAAACATGACTAATGTAAGATTTCTCTGGATACAGCACATGGTGCCCTGAAGGGATTTTTTTAAAATTTTTTTTTTTAATTTGCTGACTACTCCCACAGTTTCAGCACACTCCAAACCTGCGAGGCCTTCTCCTGCAGCAGTAGCTGGAACAAATGGCTGATACAAGGCATCACATAAGCCCAAGGAAGATCATTCACTAAAGTCAGTGCTTTTCAAATAGGTGAGACAGGAGAAAACTTTCAACACATAGGTCAGCCTAGTGACCCTGAAGATTTGAGATCACTGCATTTGCTTTCCGAGGCATAGCTTCTTATTTGTAGCTATATGATGCGTAATGTAGTACGTGGGTTTCATACTCACCCTTGCACTCTGGCCAGCAATAAGCTGGTCATCTTCAGTCTGAACACTTGTTCGGCTGCGAACATCATAATCTTCCTGCTCAAAGTCTGAATCATCCTCTAGCTCTTCAGGGGTCTAGAGAGATAGAGACAGGGAGAGAAAGCAAAAGAGGAGATGACAAGCTTATAAAGGATACAGACAAAGTCCAACACACAGTAAGCTCTTATTTCATCGACTACCTGCCCAGGAAATGCTGTTTCTCTTTCCTTTTAAATTAACTTGGCTGCCCAAGCAGTCAAGAACTGAAATTGAATTGTCTTAAAAATTAAGCTGTTTCAATTCTTGTTTTCTTTACAGATGGCATTTATCATTACCTTGCTGCAACTTTTCTTAACTCTGTTAACATGATGAATGCAGTTCCAGGAACAAATACCCTTTGAAAATACTAGCAACCAGAATGCAGTATTTCAAAATAATGTTATTTCATACATAAATGGACACTAATACTTTTCTATTACAGGAATCTCCACGAAAGCTTCAAAAGAGAAAGTAAATACCTGGGAAAAAGCAATTAAGATCCTGGAAGAACAAAGCTATGAAAGCAAATAAGAGATTTCCCGTTGAAAGAAAATGTAAGTGATGTCAACTGGTTCTGAAACAAATGTAAAGTTTATAATCTGCGTTACCTTGTTGGTTCACATCATTCTTTTCAGATACAGAGTTTCAGAATTTGCCTCACCCCCTACGCTGAAGCCATGTTATCTCCATTGTTGGTGCTACCAATGGTGTGAGGGTCTCTCGGCAGATTGATTAAATCTAGTTACTTATATGCTGGCTTCAAGATGTTGGAGGGAGGGAGAAAAAAAGATAACTAATGGATACGTTTATTTGGCCTTTTTCACCTTCTAGAAAAAAATTTGAAGCAAAAAAAAATATTCTTAATGTATATATGGAGAGACAGCCTACTTTAAATGACTATTTAGTACTATATTTAATATAGATGGTGCAAAAGCAGAAGCACTCTTTAGAAGGAAGACAATATTCCATTTTGTGCTTGAATAGCATCTAGTACAACAATCTGGCCACAAATAATTTATTTAGGTACAATATATGACAATGGTAATGGAAAAAGATCACAATAACTGTGCAGAGAAATCCTCACCTTTGTAGATACCCATATGCCTCAATGTTAATCTATAGGGCCAATCATTACAGAAGAAGTCATCCATGCTGGCATTTCATGCTTAGAGGCAACATCAAGTTTCCTAGCAGAGGTGCTAATCGTTGCCAGTTGTCATTACAGCTCTGTCTTGAAGATGCTCAGTCACTAGGAACCGGTCCAAACTCTCTAACGTAATGCAGAGAAGTCTTTTGGCGATATTTATATTACAGCCTGGTTTCCAGCATGAAGTGCACATCACTGTTTGTGATGGAAAATCAGCTGCTTTGCTAGCTACATGGTGAAGCGCACACAACGGGGAGAGTAAAACACAGCCATCTTCATTTGGCTTAAAGAGTATGAATTAAACAGGTGTTTTTGATGCTGAGTGCTGGAAGAAGAAATAACCAAGTATGACAGTATAGCAATGAAACCCAGACTACGTCTCTGAAAAGATGTATGTACAAATAGTGTATATAACAGGGTAGACAGGAGATGAAGTTTAGGTGAAAAAAATGAATTCATCTTTTCTCTACTGCCACAGGAAAAAAAAAAAAAAAAAAAGGAGATTGGTACCCATCATTGTAATATCCAATGGTCTTGCTTTCCAATTGCCTTTAACCACTTCATTCTCTCTGCTCAGCTGCCTGAGGGCAGGGTGTGACTTTAAAATCTGCCATAAGCAAACCAGCTACTAAAAGTATCATAAAACTGCCCCAGCAAAAGAGAATCTTTCTACCATGGCTCAGCTTCTCACCTGCCTAGGCTTTACTGTGAAGAATGGGAACAGGGTGATGAGTTTCAACCCCTTCTTCATAAACCAGCTGGTTCTTCCCCATCCTCCAAATCCACTAAACTAGCTAGTCTCACTGGTCATTGTAAAACCAGTACCCTTTCCCTGTCAACTATACTCTTCTTAGTTACTTCTTTCTCCACTTTTTAAAACAAGACTATCAAGGATAACGTGCAGCCCTTGCCTAGGCTTTCATAATCAGAGTGTGTAATCGTCACAATACTACATCTCAGCACCTTAACTAGCAAAGATATCAGGATACCTCTTTAAAAGCTAAAATATTCTGAAAAATCTATGCTTCAGGGATTTACTCTTAAAGAAACATTCAGTTAAAAGTGCATTCCTGTTACTGCCTGACATTCATAATCTTAAAATTTGTGGTTTTTAAAAGACTGAAACTTAATGGGTATAAACGTTGAACTTGGAGAAAATGTAGCACAAACCACAAGGACAAGTTACTGCAGCTGCTAATAATATACTACAAGAACGAGAAATCTCAGTATTTCCCCTGTGTACAAGTGAGTTCTAATTCAAAATCCATTTTCAGAGTCACTCTCTCAAGGTTTTCAAGTGTGGTGAACTTAATACCTTAATTTTCTTCCAAAAATATGTATGTTTTTTATTCAGATGAAGAACAGTAATTAACTGTTATCTGTATACTGCCATTTCAAACATGTTGCATGCTTTTCACTCTTGCACTGTTGCTTTATCTGATCTCTTTGGAGCTGCAGCCCATAGAGGCCTCCTATTTGTTTAGATAAAAATGTATAAAAAAAAAATATTTTATCATATATCTTGACTTAAAGATTTTTACTCTTAATAGGGCCTTCTAAACATACCATAATAACTCTAATTTTTGTGTACAACTAACAGGACCTCGGTATTTAAAACATAGTTTCCAAGACAACAAAGTCTGGAACTTAATTTATCTGAGCTGGAGGACAGAAGGACAGAATCAGTCTCGCAGATACCTGAACCTATGGCCACATAAACATAGGGAACATGGATTTGAGACTGGAGACAGCTGCCAAACAAAACTCTGACAACCACTAGTGGCAGGAGGAGCTAGAGTCATTTTCAAAACTAATAAATTTTATGAAGTTCAGCAGAAAAATGGGCCATTTTCATAATTTTTAGTCTGTCCTGCAGCACAAGCTGTAAGACTTCTCAGGACTAATTCTTTTCAAACACAGTAACACTAGTACACATAGAGCATATTCTTCTCTTCATTCATCTCATTCAGATGAATTGTCCCAGTGAAGAAGTATCGTTTACAATCCCAGATAAATCACTCAGTAAATATATACTTTCTCTTTTAAGACACATGCTTTACTTCTAAGATGAATGTGGTGACTTTCATTTTCCAGCCATCGGAATTTTTTTTTTAAAATCTCTCCTGCTGCTAGACTGAGCATCTTGCTATAAACAAAATATCTTCCATCAATATAATTTCATTTTATCTTTTGTAACTGCAGTACAAAAATGTGAATTATGCATGCGTAAGTCATAAAATGGCATATATGTGCAGACTGATAAATGCTATTTGTTTAATACTTCACCAATTCAAATACATTTGATGAAGATAGAAATCCCTCTATTCCATAGTGTTGTATGCACTTAAAAATTGTAAGATGCAATTATAAGAATTTCAGCACTGTAAACACAGAGTCAAGCTAACCTTGTAACGAGATGAAAGAAAGACTGAGAAGATATTCCTCTATTTTTCACCATGAAAATACTGTCTGACTCTAAAACTATGGAGAAAAAAAAAAAGCCTTTATATTACACTTTTCTATCCAACTCCACATTATTCTGTACATTTGTTTTTGTACAAAGGCAGTTGCAGGCTGAGTCACTCAGGTGCATCTGAATGGCAAAGTCAGAGAACCTCTCTCACAGCAGGTCGTCAGCTGTGTAATGACCTACAATAAAATTCAACACTTTAAACTCAATCTGAGAAGCAACAGGCAGTCGATGTAGACAATGGACTCCGTAAGACCCTTTGGAGATAGGCTGTGTAAAAAAATGACAGGATTCTGCACAAAGTCTAGTTTTCCAGAGGATCTGAGACTATAGAATCATAGAATTTTTGGGTTAGGAGATGTAGTAGCACTTTGGATTCCACCACAGTGGCCACCTCATAGGTGATCACAGCTAAGCCTACATTGACAAGTGTGGAAGAGTAGAAAAGCATTCATACATCCAAATAGTTGGGGATAAGGACCCCACATTCGCACTACCCTGATTTCATTTTATTCAGACTTACTGTCGTCTTCTCCCATGGACTGTAAGTCCCTAAATGATAGAACAGAAGTGCATTTCAGATGCTCCTAGAGCACATCTTCCAGGATCACCCTGAAGAATTAAGTTTTTATGCTCTAACACCACTCTGTAATATAAACTAAAACACAGCAAGAGGGAACAACTGGAGACTGGCTCCAAAAGTGCACTCCCGATCTAAACACATGTAACACTAAGTCTAATGTAGGTGGAACCAACGGCAAGGTTGCCAATACCAAATGCCATACGTGAAAAGAGAAGAGAGACAGAATTATGAGAAAAGAATCATAGAATCATTATGGTTGGAAAGGACCTCCAGGATCATCAAGTCCAACCTTCATCCCAACATCTCCCTAACCACTAGACGATAGCCTTAAGTGCTACATCCACTTGTTTTTTAAACACCTCCAGCGATGGTGACTCCACCACCTCCCTGGACAGCCTGTTTCAGTGCCCAACCACTCTCTCAGTAAAGAATTTCTTCCTAATTATCTAATCTAAGCCTCCCCTGACGCAACTTGAGGCCATTTCCTCTCATCCTATCATGAGTAATTTGGGAGAAGAGACCAACACCAGCCTCGCTACAACCTCCTTTTAGGTAGTAGTAGAGAGCAATAAGGTCTCCTCTCAGGTGCCATCGGTGCCAAGGTGCACAGTGATTCTTCCTAACTGTAGAGAGGATTTCTATCTAATAAATGAAGGGATTTCATAAGTAGCTATGAAAATAACAAAGTGTAATTTGATCCCTACGTAGTAATAGAAAATATGCTGGAAGAAAGTTATTATTTTTTATCTTATTTTTATGTTCTATAATTATACTCCTAAATTTATTTATCCTACTTCTTAAGTTGTGAAAGAGATTTTTTTCTTCTGTATAGATCATAATAATAGTTCTCAAGGCAAAAATGAGTCTTTTTTCTCCTCCAAAGGAACAATAAAATCTCTCCTTTTCAAGGGAAAAGAGAAGAACAGAGATTATCCCCCTTTCCTTCAGCTTACTAGAAGTAATAATACCAACAAAACTTAATTTTAAAAGTGGCTTTATTTCCTCCATGGAATGAAGGAATCATCTCAGATAAATTCAATCTTTCATGGCACGTACATGAACAATTACTGCCTGAAAATAATTTTTTGTGTCAGACGCTCTAAAAAGTTTGCAAGGTGATTTTTTTTTTTTTTTGGTGATTCTGCAAGTTTTACAGCCTGAATTAAAGAGGTGCATGAGACTTGATAGATTATTAAGTAAAAATATTCTAAAGACTGTCTTTTATAGCTTAATACTTCACCCTTTAATTATACATTCCATTTCAATGTGAGATGTTCAGATGAGAACGCTAAAAAGTGTCTCACACTGAAACTAATTTTGTTTTCTACAGAAAATAAGGTTCTGATTCAGCAAACCCTGGTCTGCGGAAGTTTATGTTTGTGGAATTTCCCAGTTAACTCACAAGGATAATGAGTCCATTTATGTGCTTTAAGTTCTCTGCCTGGGTAAGGAGCACAACATTCAGCTCCATAAATAAGTTAATTGTCTGAATGCAAAAATACCTCTTCCTAATCCAGGTGAGCAAAATTCATTAACTTATATCATACAAGGAGCAGAAAGTAGTAGTGATACAATTGCAAAAGTAATCCAGGATGTTTTTAAGGAGAAGCCTGCATGCTGATCAGCTTTCCAAGCTCGTAGTTAACATAACAGTAAGACGGCAATGAAAGAAGTGAATGTGCCTCCACAATGTACCTCTAGAATTGTGCTTTGTGCTTAGCAGAAACATCTCATCCAGCAAGGACAGTCTCATGAAAATCTTTCTGGGACAACCCTGAGGTACAAGGGTTCACTGTGTAGGGGATGGGAAAGTGTGGGTCTATAGAAGATCCCACCTGATTATTGTGTCTCAGGAAGCAATTTAAAATGACTCATGAGAGACTATAGAAGAATTAAAATGTGCTTACAAGTGGTTCCTGTCCTAAGAGAAGTTTGGAGTCTGCTGTTATAGACAAAGTAACTGAATAATCAAAGGAAAAATTGAGATCCTTTCCTATGCAGATCTTTCATTTCCATCCCAGGCCAGAAAAGTTGCGAACACCCCAATGTTGCACACTCAGAAAGCGACATGGGTTTTTCCCTCATCGTCAGTCATGACCTAACTCAGGCTACCTGAGCTTAGCAGTGGGTACAGGAATGGAATTTATGTTTCACAGTTATAAAATTAAGCCTGTCAAAAGATTTTTCCGTAAATGTTAAGACATAGTGACAGGTGACTAAAATGAAGCTATTTCGGAGTGCTCCAACTTCCTGAAGTCTTGTATCAGTGCCATAATATACTCACAACCAGAAGTGTATGTTGCCTGTTGGCTCAAAGGGATGACTTGTTTTAGCACTGTTATTTGCTTCACAGATTTTCTCTGTGATTTTTACCATAGCTTTGTTTGTATGTGGTTTTCACTGGGGCAGATTGAAGGTAATTTGGGTTTCAGACAAGACTTTCCATTGCTGAAGAGATGTCCAAACCAGATTTGGTTAGTTGTGGGGGTTTTTTTAAATCTTTGACTGTAGAATATACTGAAAATCAAGACACACCTCTAGTCTCACAATAATTATGTTGTTCTCTGTTGTTTTTTTTTACTTGTTTTGTGTTTTTTAAAGATGGCTAAGCAAACTGAATCAACTGGTTAGTCGATGCTGAAATGACATGTTCTTTACCTCAATAAACATTCCAAAGCACCCCTGCAGAGGCTCGCTGGAGCAGCAAGATAATTCATTTATTCATTTTGATTTTAACCAGACTTATCTCACATTCTAGGCAGAATACATACATTAGGAAAAAAAAAAACCAAAAAACAACAAACCAAAACTCTACACAAACTTTGAAGATCTTAGCAAACTAATGCTACTACTACAGAAACAGTAGTGAAATTTGCATCTCTTGGCAATTTTGATCAAATCTTCTCCTAGATGATTAACAAATTAATTGTGGTTCATCGCCTACTTACATCTCTTTACTTACAAATTATTTGCTGCATGTAGTTTTGTTTCACACTTCTTCCAGCGTCCAGCTTTTCTGGCTTATTATGAAATAAAATTGATTCCAAGAAGCTTTTATACTCCTTACATCCACTATGACACTTTCCTGTAAGTCCCGGCTTTCATTTCCCAGGTGCCTTACTTACCCTTATCATCAGAACAGCTTTCCTGATGTCACGAACTCCATCATAAACTAAGCGGGAGGCATCTATGAACTCATTCTCTTCAAATGGCTGTGGGACATTTGCACTCAAAGCTTCAATGGCAACCTCAACTTGTTCAGCAAAACGTGGCATAACTAGATTAAACAAAATGAAAGGCAGTAAGATTAGAAACATTCTTCCGTGAACATTTTTCCCCTGCCCTTGGGCATAAATACTTTCCAGTAGACATGATACATACTGTTGTGACAATTTCAAGACCCAGGAAGGCTTGTGGCATGGGTTTGTACTGACTCTACACATGCAGAGCTCTGGCACTTTTTCCAAGAGCACAAAAATTGTGATCTTCATATTCTTACCTCCCATTGCACAACAAAGAATGTAAAACTTCCTTCAAAGACATTTGAAAAGACTGCAAGATATCTGAGCTAGCGGTGAAGTACTTTTAAAGACTTTACAACTTGGAATGAACACAGTATGTATTTATACCAAATGATCAAATAAAAATGAAGCCATTATGCCTACTAATTTAGATAACTAACTGCAGTCTAGCTCGTATTGAATAATAATAATAATTGTATATGGGACAAAATGCATAATTTACCAAATTACTTTTGTGACGGCATGTAAATGGACTTTCTGTTTCTTCGCTATTGTGATGTATGTAACACAAAAAATAGCCATAGCTATTAGCTAATGGTATTAAAAACTGTGGCATAAGGTTTTAAAATATATAACTTAAAGCAATTATTTACTTATGTAAATCGTTTAAACGCATTCCTTGAAGTAAAAAGAGACTTTTCTTCAAATTTTATACAGGATTCCTCTGAAGGTATAATCACTTTCTCCGCATCACATATGGAGAAAGATGAATGTTCCTCAAATCCATCTTCTGACAACTTAAACTCAAACCCTACAAACAGGACCACAAGCATCAGGTCCCATTAGTTATAATATGCCTTCACTCCCATACTTAGTTAATCTTGTTCTTAAAGATTTTAACATAAATATTGGAGGATTAGGCTGTCATATACTACAGGACAAACAGAATCAATGTTTCATTAGAAACCTGGATACAAAATCCATTAGGATTAATTATTACAAATCTAAGGCACTCGAGTCAAGTTTAAGATTTATAGATAGATGTCTTTTCATTATATTCACATCGTTTTTATCTGCCTTCTTCCAGCATCTACGTATCTAAAACATGTACTATTGGCTTTATTATTTTGGCACTATAATTGGAGTAATAGGAAAAGATGATTCCTAACTCAGTTGCCTTTTTTTTTTTTTTTATATTACCTTTCTTTATAATCTTTCCCCTAGACTCTACTTAATACCATTTTTGGTAGCCTGATCTTGACTGATGAATACAAAGGGAATTTCCAGTATCATTTTCATCAAGTGCAGCGACAATCTTTGCTAGCAAGTAGACTTTCTCTGTGGCAGGAAAACACATTTTCTTCTTGACTGAATAATTCTTGAATAATTCTTTACTTCTTGACTGACCCTTAAATACATTTTACTCACAACAAAATCTATGTTTTATGCATCTTTCTTACCATCTGATTTAAAGTAAAAACACAAAACCCCACGATTCAAGGCTAGTTTACATTTTGAAGAACAAGTGGTAGCGACTACAGGCTCTTTTTCTGGCACTTAAGTATCACTCACTGGATGTTAAAGGGCAACCCATTAAAGGGATATTTCCTAATCTTGTTTATTCTGCCTAAGTATATGCACACACATGTCTGTATATGTTTGTTCATGTACACAGATGGAAGAACGGAATTGTATCTTTCACGTAGGTAATGTTTGATAAGTGCAATACATGCTTCGGACACGTAGCAGAAAACAGGAAAAAGTGACAGCAACAATAGACTTTAAAAAAAGTAGACATGAACAAAACCTTGCTAGACAGAGGGGAAACATTTTAATTAGAAGTTTGAGAGATATGAAAGTTTTGGAAAGAGTATTAATAAATGCATATATCAAATCATCTTAATTAATGGAACACTTGAAAGTGTAGTAGGAGACTAATATGATTGCATAAGGAAGTCTTCAGCCTGAAAATCAAAAAGCAATCATTAAAAATATAACAAAACCAAGTAAACATAACGAATAAAAGAAAAATTATTTTAGGGTCGTAGAGATAAAACAAGGAAAGCGAGAGATGCAAAAATGACAACAAAAAAGGAGGCAAGGAAGCCTAATATTTAAAGTCCTTACATTTCTGTCTAGAATTTCCTAAATAGCAGCAGTTGTTAGGTATTTAATATAATTAATAGTAAGGGCAACAGACCTGAATTAGGAAAGGGCAGTTTGGAGAACATCTATGTAAACATAAGGAAATGTATCTGTTAAATATGTCTTCGAGTTAACAGAGCATAGTAAAATTTACCCTGTAGTTCTTAAGAAAATAATCAAAGCAATTTCTGAACCATCTTGGAGAACTCAAGAAAAACAATAACAGCAAAAGTTCCAGGGATTTAGAGAAAGAAGAAAAATCACATATCTATTTCTATAAAGGTGGAGAAGAAGACAAGGAAGACTTATAGCATATTCAGCCTAATTTCAGTACCCAGAAAGAAAATGAAACATGAAGCAAAGCAATTATTGTTAATTATCTTGTAAATAATGAGCAGATGTTGGACAACCAACAGATTTGTCAAGGTAGGTTGTATCAACCGATTACAATATTTTCCTTGACAGGGTAGCTAACTACTGCATTGGGGGTAGCAGTAGATATCATACAGCCTGACTTCAGTAGGATTTTTGATGTGGCCACACACGACATTCTTAGAAGCAAAACAAGGGAAATGTAAATTAAATTCCTATAAGGTGGACATGGGACTCATTAGAAAAAGCATCTCAAGGAATAATTACCTGCGGTACATTGTCAAACCAGAAAGATATGTCAAGGGTATTCTTGCAATGCGTCTAACAAGGTGATGCTATTGCAAGAAACAGCAAAGGTCAGTCTAGGCCTGTTACAACATATGAAAAAAGACTCGGGAGAAGATAATGTGAAGTTGCAGTGAGGCCCTTGTTGAAGTACTCTGCCCATTTTTTAAGTACCTAACTGAGGTTTTTGTAGCATATATACAAGAAAGATGTGAAAATATTTCAAAACTAAAAACAACGTTATTTCGTGGTTGTATCCAGACACACATTTCTATGTTTCAAGAACATAATTTAGTCCAAATAACACAAATGCTTCTATACACGTCTAGAAGCTATGTTTAAAATACTCAAATGAAAGATCACCACCAGCTTCTCAAGGAAATTATTCATAGCCTGATCGAGTTCACTGCTCAGATTTTTTTTTCCTAAGAAAAGAAGATAAAATCCTTATTTTATTTGACCATTGCAATTAATTTCTCTTCTTGCAATATAGAATTAAAAATATAAAAATAATAAATAAATGTATATAAATGTATATACGTCTATGTGTAAATTTATATTTAATATCTAAACATTTAATTTGGGCTACAATTTTTGTTTCAAACTTCTTTTTTAACCTGATCTATGAATATGAAAGCAGACAGAAAAAGTAGGCACGGATGTATGCTTTATTTGTTAGGCTGGTCTGGTCAGAAGCAGACCCTACAAAGTTCTGGTCTTAGGTCCAGAGATCTACAAGGGAGATACAGAAGTGAAACATTTTAAGAGATTATTTATCTACTAAATCGCAACTTCCTCAGTATCATGGAAATGCAGCAGGAAAACTATAATTTTAGGAAGTTCCAGCTAAACATGAGGAGGAACTTCTTTACTGTGAGGGTGACAGAGCCCTGGAACAGGCTGCCCAGAGAGGTTGTAGGGTCTGTGTCTCTGGAGATGTTCAAAACCTGCCTGGACACATTCCTGGGCAACCTGTTTTAGGTGAAGCTCCTCTGGCAGGGGAGTTGGACTAGATGATCTGTATAGGTCCCTTCCAACCCCTACCATTCTGTGATTCTGAGATTCTGTGATTTAGTTTCCATCATGGAAACTTGACATGATGAGTCACACAATTGGACTGCCGCAGTGGATGACTATTTACTATTCAGAAGGGATAGGCCAGGAAGGAGAGGTGGTCAGGTAGCCCTGTGTGTTAGGGAGTGTTTTGATTGTCTAGAGCATAACGGTGGTGATGATAGGGTTGAGTGTTTAGGGGTAAGAATCACGGAGAAAGCCAACAAGGCAGATATCATGGAGTCCACAGACTCATAAAAATATGTAGTTTTCTTGGTTCGTTTGCAGGTGTACTAATTTACAACTGTACATTTGCTACCTGTACTATTGAAATTAATATACCTATCAATGAATTGGACAAGGGGCTTGAGTGCACCCTAAGAAAGTTTGCAGATGACACCAAGCTGGTGGTGTGTGTTGATCTGCTTGAGGGTAGGAATGATCTACAGAGGGATCTGGACAGGCTGGATCGATGGTCCAAGGCTCATTGTATGAATTTTAACAAGGTCAAGTGCCAGGTCCTGCAGTTGCATCACAACAACCCCATGCAGTGCTACAGGCTTGGAGAAGAGTGGCCTGTATAGATCCCCAGCAGAAAAAGAACGGGGGGTGTTGGTCAACAGCTGGCTCAAAATGAGCCAGAAGTGTGCCGAGGTGGCTGAGAAGGCCAATAGCATCCTGGCTTGTAGCTAGTGTGGCCAGCAGGGGTAGGGGAGTGATCATCTCCCTGTACTTGGCACTGGGGAGGCCACACCTCCAGTTCTGGGTTCAGTTTCGGGCACCCCACTCCAAGAAGGACATATAGGAGTTGCAGCATGTCCAAAGAAGTGCAACAAAGCTGGTGAAGGGTCTAGAGTACAAGCCTTGTGAGGGGCAGCTGAGGGACCTGGGGTTGTTGAACCTGCAGAAAAAGGAGGCTCAAGGGAGACCTCACTCTTGACAACTCCCTGAAAGGAAGTTATAATGAGGTGGGGGTTGGTCTCCTCTCCCAAGGAAGAAGTGATAGAACAAGAGGAAATGGCCTTAAGTTACCATCCCTGGAGGGATTTAAAAGCCATGTAGATGTGGTTCTGAGGGACATGGTTTAGTGGTGACTTGGCAGTGCTGGGTTAATGGTTGGACTCAGTTTATCATAAAGGTCTTTTCCAACCGAAATGATTCTGTGATTCTATGGTTCTATGAAATTGTTGTTAAAGTATTTAATAGGCAGCTAAAAGGTCTTTTTTAGCACCTTTTTTGCAGACCTTGCAAAATGTGCTACTATGAGAAACTCTCCTCACCAGAAATAAACTTTTAATTTCTGAGAGATATTTTAAACTTGTATATTACTTTACTAATACAATGCTATTGGACTTACAACCACACTTTGCTTGAAATGGCTGTACAAAAGGAATAAACAGGTAGAGGTCAAAGCAGGGCTGAATTGTCAAAGGATGACAGGAACTTCCCTATTTTTCCACATTCTCTCTGTATGGGATTTTTTCCCTTTCTACCTATATTTTTAAGTCCTTAAACTCAGACAATGAAGCCTTACACCAATAATATTCTGGATTGAAGCCCCACAGGTAATTTTTCCCACTGCCACTGGAAAAATGCCAACAGTTGTGACTCTATTTGTTATTCCAGAAGCAGCAGGATTAGATCCATAAGCTTCAGCCCATGGGGACAAGATTGAAAGTTATATTTTATTCATTTTGGTGAACATGAGCTACTTACTCTTGACCTCATGGTTACCACAGCGACTGCCCATTGGATATTAAAGCTTCTTTCAATGATTTTGACATTGCAGACCTGGCTATAATTTACTTTTTAATTTACATTATTACACGTGAACATTATCTGCTTTTTCAAAACATAAATAGTGATTAAATTATATTATGAATTGATTGCTTGCCAATTGCATTTTTACATCAGTGCTCACTTTTGATTAGACAAGCAAGAAAAAACATCTTAAACTAATAAGATGCTATTACTTATAGCTTCTCTAAGCATATGTTGTCATTTAATGCAGTAAAGTTTTTGGAAATTGAGTTAAGACCTGTATTATTCTCCACTTAAGGTTGTTGGGCCACACTTGAGGAGCTCTCTGACAATGATGTATGGGGAAATACCTAACTCAGTTGTACCCCCAAAACCTCCAGTCTTTCTTATGTGTCATTTACTATACAAAGAAGGATATTCTTATGCTAACAGTGACAAAGCTACAAGCAAAATTCAGACAAAGGCATAAAATCTGGGCCCGGAGTTGAAACTTGTAAATGCATCAGATACAGGATGATTCATTTATTATGTACAGAGAGAATGAATTTCAGGTTCAGAAGCAAATCAGTTCTTTGGGGGAAAAATTAAATATTGCTTTCTTAGTTTGAGCTGTGGTCTTGAAAAGAGTTATGCATACACTTAGACTGAAAAAAGCGACCCACTAACATCTCTAACTACATGAATTAATTAGGCACCTGCATAAACGATGGCAGAATCAGGTCCCAAGTTAATAGCAACACTTCTAATTTACTGACTTTGTCATTCAAACAAATAAAGATCTCTAAGCTTTTCTGTAGATGAGTTTTCATTGGCATTGAAAGTATGATCACTGCCAACAAAATCTAGGTTGAACAGCTGCTGGAGAAAAGCTGGGAAACAACATTAACATTACTTCCAATTCATCTATTAATTAATTTTTTTAATTATTTTTTCTACTCTCAGCATAATAGAAAATGACCACGTCACCACAGGTGAATGAATTCATGCCTTGATACAACCTGTATTTTCTTGTGAACCACCATGCCCCACACAGAAAATATTTTCTCTAAAGCTTTTCTTGTTTTTTTCCCACCCCAACCTACCCAGATCTCCTACAAATTAAAGCTATGAATAATTATCTATTTTCTAAAAATAAATTCTCTATTGATTTTTTCTCCTATAGCATCTTGCACTACACAAACATAAAAACATAGCTGATAATTTTGTTTAGTGATACAGGAACAGTAAGATCACTGATGGGGAAAAGTTAGGTTAGGTAATAAAATTATTGAGATAAAATTTTAAAATGTTTGGGTGTTATTGTTCATAGCATGAGAATGTGAAGCTTCATTAATATGCAAGATTGAATATATGCCTAGCTAATTTAATGCACTTTTATGGCCTTCTTATTCAGGAACTTGAAATCCTCACAATCTTAAGTAGATGTGAACATTCTGAAATCTAGAAAGGGATAATTAAGACACACAAAAGCAATAAAAGTCAAGTTCCCTTCTGGTGCCCAGGTTTCTAATTCTTCATGGTATCAATGAGAGTTAGGAAATTTGGCAAGAGCAAGATTTCATCCTATTTCATTAATCTGAAAGTTAGAAATCTATGTTTCCATATACCAAATGGAGAGTAATAGATGTTTCCATTAAACAATTAATCACACCTACTTAAAGAAAGTAGTTTAAGTTCAGCTGAGTCAAAATCTGATATTCCTCTGCCCATGGAGTAAAAAGGGAGGACAGGTGACGGGCTTAGACCAGATGTCTGCTTTGCAAAGCCGAGTTTAGGAATAAATCAGTTCCATTCTTGCACCAAATCCTAGAAAACTTTTGCCTCTAAATTAGAAGGCTTCCCAGGAGGGTACTGGCTGAGCAAGAAGGGGCTACTTTCCATCCAAATCTCACCAGGACTGAAGAGTTCCCAAAAGCTTAATCTTTGGGGCTTTTTTTCTAGTCAGAAGACTATTTTTGAATGGCATCAGCAGAGATACTTCTTAGAGCTTCATTTTAAAGAGACAAGCACCTACTCAACTCTAGTATCCAAGAGTCTGGATCCAAGGGAATCATCCTTCTCAAAGACTGGAGGTTGTTCTCTGGAGCCAGGAAAATCAGATGCTTGGCTCCACAGAAGTGACTGATCTGATACACCCCAGTGTATTCAGCTTTGCCCTCTGGCTAGCTCTTGGTAGCTCTGCATTCATCTAAGTGTTTCTAGTTGTCCACTGGAAATGTGATTTTCCTGATGCTATGTTCATAGAGATTAGACATGTAATTTTAGGTGCCAATCACCCAGTTGAAATAGCCCTTAAGTGGCTGTAAAAGTCCGGTCTGATTTGGATAAGAGTATTCAAGAATGACACAGCAGTCTAAATGTTTGGACTGCTACGCTGCTGAAAGTTGAAGGGATGATCCCTGAAAAATCTCATGCAGAGAATCTGTACTTCTAAACATCATATCTGTGTATGTCCCACAAGTGAACAAAATTCTCCAGAATGACTGGCACTATTGTAAACCAAGGGTTATCAGGGAATGGTAGTAAAGAAAGAAATCCATTAATCATAGAATCATTTAGGTTGGAAAAGACTGACCCACTACATTTTAAAAAATGATGCTCTGTTAGGAAAAAAGCTCAGCCACTATCAAGATTTAAGAGGTTTTAGTACAGAAAATTTAAAAAGCTATAGCTTAAAAATTTCAGAGTTCTGAAAAGAAAAATATTCTAGGGTTTTTTTCAGTATGTTTTTTATTAATCCAATAATTTACTTAACTGAGGAAAGAACACAGTCTACCGGGAAGTTTAAGTATTTTAAACAGGTATTTAAAAAATAATTCCTATGGGATATCTGACATACTCTGTCAAAGACAGCACAATTTCTTAATTTAGTTTGAATTATGAATAAGGAATCAAACATGACATCTTATTTAGATTGAAGTGTTTCTCAAAGTCTGCTTCTAGAAGAACTAAAAATTCCTTATCAGAAGGTTCTAAATGTTCCACAAAATGTTTTTTAGGCCCTCCTCTCACATCATATCATAATTTACAACATTTTGGTCATGATTATTATATTGCTAATTAAAAAGAAAATGTTTTATAAAGCCCTCCTGAAATATTCTACAATGAAGCATGGAATCATTTAGGTTGGAAAAGACCTTCAAGATCGAGTCCAGCTGTAAACCTAATACTGCCAAGCCCACCACTAAACCATATCTTTCAGTGACACATCTACAAATCTTTTAAATACCTCCAGGGATGGGGACTCCACCACTTCTCTGGACAGCCTGGGCCAGGTCTTGACAACCCTTTCAGGGAAGAAATGTTTCCCAATGCCCAATCTAAATCTACCCTGGTGCAACTTGTGGCCATTTCCTCTTGTCCTATCACTTGTTCCTTCAGAGAAGATACACACCCTCACCTCTCTACAACCTCCTTTCAGGTAGTTGTAAAGAACGAGAAGGTCTCCTCTGAGCCACCTTTTCTCCAGGCTCAACAACCCCAGTTCCCTCAGCTGCTCCTCATAAGACTTATGCTCTAGACCCTTCACTGACTTTGGTACACTTTGTTGGCTAGTATGACAGTATTTGACCAACTGGTTTTCCAAGAAGCCAATTTGATGTAAATATTTTGTTGCTGGGGCTGATGTGTGCTTCCACCTGTGTATCGTTGTAGCACATACTGTGCATAGACATATCATGCATATACATCCATATATTCATTATGTTTTGGTTGTCAAGGATCAAGAAATGCCCATTTATAACACATCTATGTTTTATGTCACTAGATTGGGTTTTCAGAGTGTTTACTGTTCTGTGCTCAGAGGAGTAATCACTGACTTCTGTGAGAGCTAAATATTCACCAGTAAAAATGTGAATCCTCATCAGTTCTGGATCTCAAACCCGATGCATCTCACATCGGTCACTCAGGAAAGGGGAAAAGTAAAATAAAGGCAAAATTTGCAGCAGGGTGGTTTAAGTGTTATGGCATAGAACTGGATGAAAAATCACTGTGCAAAGGACAAGATCATCTTTTCTACTGCTATTTACTGATTTGATTTTTCCCCAATGAAATAGTTAAAGGATAGATGTAAAATAATGCATCCGCATACCCCACAGCATTTCGCAGTAAACACAAGACTTTCAGGAAGAATCAGCCTTCACTGCCAATACACTGCATCACCAATTTAGCCATGGACCGTAAAACCAATGTTCTCAGAGTGCTGTGAATTTATGGCCAAGTCTTGACCCTTTGGCCCATATGTGTTAAGTGAGTCTATGGGCACTTCACAGAAGGCTCTTTATCCGTGGGTGTATGAAACTATGCAGTAGAGACATGGCAATGCAACACATTCAGGAAATGTTGGATTTGCTCATGTGCAGTACAGGTGAGCTGTATGTTATAGAAATTAATGGGATGTCTTAAGTTCTATTACCAAGCATTGCGGGATATGGACACACATAAAAGAAAAAAAAAAAATAAAAATGAAGCTTTCAAACTTTGTATTTTTGGGGTTTTTTTTCTTGATTGAATTGCCATTTGAAGAAAGATAAAATGTCAGGGGAGAACTAGGGTAAGTGGTGTCTGCAGGG
Source organism: Eurystomus gularis (assembly GCA_013400335.1). Lineage (NCBI taxonomy): Eukaryota > Metazoa > Chordata > Aves > Coraciiformes > Coraciidae > Eurystomus > Eurystomus gularis. The sequence continues at coordinate 38,667 of VZZY01021534.1, read as the reverse complement.
AGGTGCCTCATGGCCAGCATAGTAGGCAATCATGTAATGAAAGGGTACGTTGCAAAGAAGGATAACAAGTGACAGCTGCAGGGACATCTGTCTCACCAATTTCAGATGTCTCACTCATTCTCCTACCTACCTGTGCAAATAAAGACTGCGTACAGTGAGGAGCCCCAAAATATTATTACTAACCACAGCTCCCTTCAGGTTAATATTTCAAATAAAAGCTAGCTGCAAAGCATCCCCTCAAGAAAACAGTTGCATGCTATTGGACGCAAAATGGCTTATATAACACAAGCAAAACACCCTTTCTGGCTCTAGTTATAAGTTTGTGTATATCTGTATGTAGGTGTGTGTAGGCAAGGGGATGCAAGTGTTTTTATTTTAAAAGATTATTGTACAATCCACACTTATATTCACAAAATATTCTGTTGGAGCTAGTCAATATTCACTGCATTTTTCTGTCTATATTTTCTATGCTTGGTATAATTTTTTTTCTACCTGCACAACTACCCTCCTTTCTTTAAAAAAAGGCTTTTAAGAACACAAGATGTTTTTAAGAAAAAATTTGAGTAGCAACTAAAGCAATAATGGTTCGTGAAAATGGACGCTTCTATTATACTAACCTACTATTCATTACCTAGTGTGTCTGGTGCACCCAAAAAAAGATAATCCTAGACTTTTTAAACTCTCCTGGAGTTAATTTGCCTCCAAATCCCCACATTTCTTTAATTCTGTCATCCTTATCTTGACCTTCTTCCACTTCTAGAAGATCTTTAGATTGTGGTGATCAAACTGAAACAATTATCTGGGACATTCAGTGACTATCTTCCTTAAAGTACAGGGATCACTGGATGTGAGGACTGTTGTGCGTAAAAAAGGGATCTTTGCCCAGTTGACTGTAATGATGCCATATTTTTTCTGAGAGGATGATTAGCTCAGAGCCTTGCTGTCAGGGTAGATAATATAGTTTAAATTGTTCCATTTACCTAGAGAAATTAAATAAAATTATCTTTTAGTGTTGTCTTTCTGATAAGGAAATTCCCTTAGTCCCACCAGCCAAACCAGCATTTTTCTTTTGGCAAATTTTGCTTCTGTCTATTCACCTGTTAATTAATACATCATACAACCACCACAGCGCTGACCCCTGCAGCATCGCAGGATTTATCTTCCTGCCTGCTGAGAAATGGTCATTTATGCTTTGCTTGTGCCTTGTAACCAGCTCTTAATCCATCAAAGGCCTTAACTTTCACTCAATGGTTACTCATTTTCCAAACAGCTGTGTGTGCAGAACTTTATGAAAGCCTTTAAAAATCTAAATCAATTATGTTATATTCTCCTTTAGTACTATATTCTATTTTTAAACTCCAAAAGTGGAGAGAAAAAGAAATAGTTATTTCAGCTTTGGGACACCATGGAGATATATTCTTCTCTTAGGCATCTCATTTAATTGTTTTATAATATATTTTATAAGGTTTCTTACTGTATTCCTCTGCATACTGAACACAGCCTCTCTGCTTAAAAATCCTTTGTGTATTCTGTGGTCCTTTTTTGTAATTTTTTTTTTTTAATAATGCATTAAATACTTTTGTTGATGATACTCTGACCTTTGGATTTCAGTTTAGCAAAACTTTAAAGAAAATGCTACAGTGCTTTGCAGAATAAAAGATGTAATTTCATCAAAAACCCTGGATAAATGATCTCATGTTCTCAGGATGATGGTACCCATAAGTTGTACTATAACTATCTGAAACTCCCATAAAACATGAATTTAACATCATTTATTTTTTAAATAGGCTCCATTTTGCAATTTTTAGGTTTCCCTCAGATGCAATATGGGGGTTTTTTTATTACAGCTATACTTAAATTCATTTTCTTGCTTCTACATTTTGTTTCCCTTCATATCACTGCTAAAAAATCCATCTTTACCACATTTTAGTATTAGCTTTGATAATATCATTGAGCTGCCTTTTCCTAGTGATAAATATCTTTAAAGTTTGTCCGACTCATACTGATAAAACTCTCACAGGCTTATTGCTGAATTACCAGAAGTGCTGATTTTCAACTTTAGTTCATTCTGATAATGACAAAATAAAAAATTTGAGTGAAAACAGAAGTCAAAGAGTGACCTACTTAAAAATAGGTAGTTACAAAGTAACTAGGATAGTTTTAAAACATGCTAAAAGCTGAAACTCAAATTTCTGGTTTGAATCAGACAGTTTCAAATTTCCAATGTCCTTCACCAGGAGTAAGTAACCCCAGTAAGATGGTACTTGCTCTTCCAAGATGGTTTCCAGACATCCCAATGCAAACTGAAGGGAAAAAAAAAAAATCAAAAAGCTTTCACAGCCCTTCCCAGGCAGTTCTGGTCCTATTTGTTCTGCTTTTTCTCCTTCATTCCCCATTCACTCCCTTTCATTACAACCCTGCAAAGTCTACTGTAGTTTTCCCAATTTAAATTCAACTCTCTGACCTTTAGAGAATGTCACAGCTTTTTCTCCTCCATGCATCTCAGAAATCTTGAAAAATAATATTCAGCCTAGTGGCCTGTTACTTGATTTCTCTCTGCGGACAATACTTTTTGCTCATTTAGAAAATCCTCATTAAAAGCAATGGGAGACTTTCAGCTGGCCTCAGTCAACGCTAGGGCAGGGTGCTGAGCAGTATGAGAGATCTCAATATTCAGGCAGAAATTGTGCTGTTTTCTCTTACCCTTTCCCTTGCTTTTTGCCTTTTTCCTTGCTTTTAACTTTTTCTTTGTCCTCTCTTTTCCTTTCCACCTTCCTCTCCTTCCTCTTTTTTTTTTTTTTTTTAATGGAACATCTATAGCGGGATAATTTCACAGTTCTCTACCAATGCTGAACATAAATAAAACATTTGCTAACTTCTTGGCTAACCAGGGAGGTCCCAGTTGACTGGGGGTTAGCGAATGTGATGCCCACCTGCAAGAAGAGATGGAAGTACTGGGGCCTGCTCTCTTTAATATCGTAATGATCTGGACAAGGGGATCAAGTGCACCCTCAGTAAGTTTGCAAGTTAGGCAGGTGTGTTGATCTGCTTGAGGGTAGGGAGGCTCTACAGAGAAATCTGGATAGGCCTGATCAATTGTTCAAGTCCAATGGTATGAGGCCCAACAAGGCTGAGTGCCAGGTCCTACACTTGGGAAGAGTAGCTAGAAACTGCCCAGTGGAAAAGGATCTATGAGTGTCGGCTGGCAGCCACCTGAGAATGAGCCAGCAGTGTGCCCAGGTGGCCAAGAAGGCCACCAGCATCCTGGCTTGTATCAGAAATAGAGTGGCCAGCAGGATTAGGGCAGAAAGGCAACAAAGCTGGTGAAGGTTCTAGAGAATAAGTGTGGTGAGGAGTGGCTGAAGAACCTGGGGTTGTTTAGCCCGGAGAAAAGGAGGCTCAGAGGAGACCACCTCGCTCTTGACAACTCCCTGAAAGGAGGTTGGAGTGAGGCGGGAATTGGTTTCCTCTCCTAAAGAACAAGAGATAGGACAAGAGGAAATGGCCTCGAGTTGCACAAGGGGAGGTTTATGTTGCACATGAGCAAAAATTTCTCCCCCAAAATGGTTGTCAAGGCCTGGCCCAGGCTGCCCAGGGCAGTGTTGGAGTCCCTATCCCTGGAGGGCTTTAAAAGCTGTGTAGATGTGGTGCTGAGGGACAGGGTTTAGTGGTGACTTGGCAGTGCTTGGTTAACAGTTGGACTAAATGATATTAAAGGTCTTTTCCAACCAAAACAATCATATCATTTAACAGGAGCCATCAGTGCAGCCTTGCCTACCAATCCCTGGGCTGTGTCTGACCCTGCTTCTTCTTACTGGGCCTGATCCTGGGCTGACATCCCAGCCTGACCTCAGCCCATCCCTGTCCCCATGGAGCTGCCTAATGCCCAGGGCTGGGGCTGCCCCCAGGGTGGCACTGGGCCTCGCTCTTAAGGAAACCAAGCTATGATATTAGTAAAAGCTCACAATGGCCCAAAAAGCAAAAAGAACTATTATACCCTGAAGCTCTGGTTTGTTCCTGCACACAATTAACATCCACTAAATTCTATGAATTTTGTGTTTCTTTCCAGCAAGCCTCATAGACTCTGTAGTTTTATAGTTTTCATCTTGGATTTATTAGAAAGTCAGCAAGTGAGAGTCAAGTTTTTATTTTGGTTTTAAAGGAAAATAAAAGTACCCAGTTTTAAAAAGACAATAACCAGTACGTCATTCCCTAACACTGCTGTCAGATAAAAGAATCTAGGCTCTACCAAGTACCTGGCTATAAAGGCAGTGGGTTAGTCAAGTGCAAGCAAGAAAGCACTAAAACACTAAAAAAACCCATCCCACATATTCCAAAGGCTGTAAATTAATACCGCAAACATATAAAACTTTAAGATGAAGCCAGTTATTACAGTAAGGTTTGCATAGTATCAATTTCTCAGAATGTACCAATATCACTTTCATTAAAGATTAATTTTCTCCACCCTGGAAAAAAAACATTAGTAAGGTGTTTCTCGTTCCAAAAAAGTGTATCCATATTTCTGCATATGCCATATTTCTGTGGATCAGACCCAGGAGTCGTCTAACAATATGAAATCCCTGGAAAAGGCATCTGAACAGAGGCTTTCCTTTCCTGAGCTTATAATTAAAAATAAATAATAATTAGGAGAGAAATGTAATGTGCTTATTCCCCTTTCACTGCCATTTCAGTACCTTTCAAAGGTACTTCATTTCAAAATAAATAAAGGTTCAGTTAAAATTAAGGAGGAACAAAGATGAAAATTAGAAGACACTCATCACTGAGTTTCTCAGAGATTTTGTTATATTCATTTGTGGGTGGAGCCTGACTCTAAATAAATCGCTCTCATCATTCTAGAGTGTTTGAAAAAATCTGCGCAGGATCTCAAGGTGACGATAGAATGAATATATAAATATACGTATATATTCATAGATACCCATAACTCTATATCCATAGCTACACGGATGGATGTGTAGACAGGGTATAAAAGAGCAGGGCACAGAATGGCATAGGGTGGTCTAAATATCATTTTTACCACCTTATTCCAGAGTGACAAAATGAGTCAGTAATTTAATCAACAATCATAGAGAAATAATAATCAATGCCTTTGTAAATGACCTGAAAGCCGCAGACAAACTGTGCTCTAATATTAATGATTCACATTCATATCTGGCACAAATTGTTTTTCTTCATTGGCTCGATTGAATTTGGGCCCATTTTGTCTTCTCAGCTTCTGTTGCACAATTTGTACATGATGTACAGTTCTTAACATTTAAAATATTATTGGTTTTTTACTACTCACAAGTTTACTTACATTTTATAAAATACAAAATAAGTAATAATTTTGACTTTGAGGAACAGGGACTCAGTCTTAAGAATTGAATCCCAGCATTAACAAGTTGACGTTGCCAAGATGTACTTAGTACAGAGGTTGTAGCACTTAGTTATAATTCAAATAATAATAAAAACTGCATTAAATAGAGAATGTATTTACTGTGCCTATTATGGTCTATATAACTGTGGTTAATAACTGTCAGTTACTCTGTTAAAAAATTATTAACAAAAAAATTTAAAGAACAGCAGGTCAGAATTTTTAGCTGAATAAAAAGCTTGAAGATATGTTTTGTTTTATTTTGCTTGATAAATAAATCTTAGTGGTAGGAAGAATTTTTCAAAATATCTCCCTTACCAAAAGGAGATTTTAACAGAAGAGTGCAACAAAATATTTTACCATACCAAACTGAACAGACGATTTTCTTACTGTGAATTCACAGTATCAGTACATAGACTTTTTCAAAGAACCTATATTTACAGTACTCATTCCATCGATCTCTGGTTGGGTAGTGAAAATTAGGGGGACTAAAAAAAATAATTTTCAGACCTGCTCTTGCTTCTTCTACCTAAAAAGCACATGACACAAATAGAGTCGCTAAACTTCAAGGGAAAGAAAAAAGAAATAACCCTTCTTGCATTATCCTCAAGATGTCCGCGGCCAAAACTCAACCCCCCGAGTTCAGTCAGATATAAAGTGAACATGAATGGTGCAGAAGAAATACCTGTGTAGATGCAAATGGAGTGTGTACCATGGGCTGCAGATCATTCTAATTTCTGGTCTCTACCCAAAAACATCTCTCTGCAGCTCACAGAAAATAGTCTGTGATCATTAATTTCTACCAGTGTTTGGAGTGTTCAAGGCACAACTTTTTATTCATAATCACAATCACAATCACAAGAATTCACACAGTTCAGCTATAATTTTCAATAAATCATAATAAAAGGTCAGAAAAGGAAGAAATTCTTGATTTTGATAATTGGCATTTATCTGTGCAAATGGGGCTTGGGGTCCCTATTAGGGCTAAAAGATAATTAGCTGGGGACAACAATAATACAACAAGTAATATTAAATAATCCCTATATACTTTTTTTTTTTTTTAGCCCGTTTTGCTGATTTCTCTTCTCAAAGCTAATACAGAACTTGCCAGAGCTACAGCAGTTTCTGCTTTTCTATCTCACAGGGAGATGTCTGATTGTTGGATCTGAATCTTACATCTTCTATGTCCTGAACTGGTTCATTCTCATTTGTTCCTTCTAAAATAATCTTGATGATTTTTAAGATGAGCAAGTACTGTCAGGGAGAACCAGCTCAGATATTTTCAGACATCTACCTTATGTGCATCTATATCATAGTTGGTCACTTGTATAGTGAGTGAAGACCTAGTCCATAAAGCCAATGCAATTCAAAGCATGATTCATTTGAGCAAATGTAGACCCATGCTTTAAGATGAGAGCACTTGATAGTACTCCCACATGCCTGCACCAAACAAGTCAAATGCACGTAGCAACAGATAACACACAGTGTAAAGGAGTCTAAAATGAGCAGCTCAGATGTAATCACCTACACTTAGGTGAAATCCAACCCATTCTCTGTGAAGGCAAAATAGGTAACACAAAAAATAAAATCAGTGCTTTCTCCTAGTCTACCCATCTAGCAGACTTTCGTATTTTTATATAATCTCTATGCTTTATATAATATATATATTTTATGTAATCTAACAGACTTTTACATTTTTTCTGTCAGGAAATTTATTTTTAGTTTCTCAAACTTATTTTCAGTGAAAAATTGCTTTGTTTAGAAACACAACTTCAGTCGCCCACAAGTACATTCACCTGCACAAACCACAGAGAAATGTTTGCAATGATTTTCCAGAGACGAATAAAAAACTGACTCAGAAAGAACTTGAAGAAAAGGCTGCGTATTATTTACTCAAATCATTGAAACTGATGAAGTAAACTAGCCTTGACAGATTACTGAATCTCTTCTCTTATACGGCTCTTGTCAATATGACTTCTGCAGTAGCATTGAGTAGAGAATAAAAAAAAATAATCATGGTCATTAATTTGTTTGTTTATATCTTGTTTTCAAGCACAGGTTCCCCTCTGAGTTACGGATTTCAGAGAACTAACTGAAAGTTTTAAGTGACTTAATATTGAGCAATATTTCAAGTAAGCTTACCAGTTTCAGAGAGCAGCTTGGTAGCTTCCAGCACCTTCTCGGTATAAACTCCAGTTTCATAGTTTTCCATCTCTGCATTAATGATGTGAATAACTCTGGCTGCACGGCCTCGGATGGCTCCTGCAGTTCTGTCCAGTGTATCGACATCCCCCTCTTGGAGAGCAATCACACACTTATTCACATCTTCCAGAATATGGTTTTCTGGAATGTAGGAAAAAAATCAGGCTCATTTCATTTCATTCCATTCTTCCTCATAGCAAAGCTTACTGATTTGGGTAAACAGCAAATGTCAGTATGTTAAAAAATTGATATCTGTCCTTATCCGGGTCTGCAAAACAAATACCATTCTGTGGTACTATGCCACATAACAGTAAAAAATCCCAGGTGTGGTATTTATCTTTGAAAAAGGGACTGGACTACGGCCTCTCACCTATACTGTGAGTATCAGCCTCTAATTCTTTGAAAAACAGTCACATTAATTTCAAACATCACACTGGATTTTATTATAATGAAAGCGGAATAAAAATCAACACAAAAAGAAAAGTGGTCAAATATTATGCAGATGTTCTAATAAACAGTTAGGCAATTTTCCGAAGATGGATTTACACGTTCCTATAAACATTTAATATGTTTGGTTCATTTGTGCCTAAATAAGTTAGAAAAGAAAATCACTTTGAAAAGACAACAGGAAATGGCCTTTGTAGATAGCAGGGAGCCTGTGCATGAGCAGTTCATCTGCTTTACTCCATCTATGTCAGAGATTAAGCTGTGAATGTTGCATGACACACGGTATAATTATATGTGACTGTGAATATTCTGAAGTAGGAGTCGGCAACAGTAAGTCTACTCAGACGATGTGATATCAAGTAGCTTTATTGAAATCTTGGGATCTGTGTTGTGTTTTCTCCGCTCAGACTCAGGCCATCTACTCTCATATCTGGCCACATCATAGTTTATATAGTCTTCTCACATCCAGACAATGTGAGAGGATGAAGCAGATTTTGACTAGGACAAAGCAGACCTTGCCTAGGTCAGACTTTATTTCCCTGCCACCAGTACAGTTAAACATAATTTCAATAATAAAACTATGACTGAATTTTATGTATTTGAGCAAACTCCTCCTGGGAAACCCAGTGTCTCTCAACAACAGCTTTCTTTTCTGCCACAGACACCACTAAACTGAAAATGAAATGCTGTTCTTTGTAGTAGTGATAAATAAAGAATCAATCAATTCAGTAACTGCTTTTTGGTAATTATCGAAAACAGAATGACACACTAATCTTCCCTGTTAAAAATCCCAAGGTACAGATCATTTGAGGGTTTCAGAAATGTTCTACATGATGTCGAATTTTAAAGTGTAACAACTCTGAATAAAAACCGAAAGTCCCCTGAGCTGTGAATCAGAGAAACTTGCAAGGCAAAATTCTTTGTTTAAAAATCCCTCTACCCACATTTAAAAAAGGTTGTTTTGCTAAAGTATTTCTCCACTATTTCCACCTCAACCGTGGCACAAAGAAATTTTGCCCAGGAAGAACTGCTATATGGATTTGAACAGACAGTGCATGTGGAATATAAAATAACAGATTAAAATTATGGCCAGCCTTCTTTTGGTAGCCACCAAATTAATAAAACATGCTATTGAATGTGACACTCAATACGAAGAGGAGGAGGTGTCATTTCAGGAGGTGCGTTTAACCAGACACTAGTTTAGCATCCAAAAATAAAACTGCCCTGTGTAAGCTGAAGCTTCCATGCTTACAGCTAGCAGCAGCAGGCTTTCTGGATACATGAGACGTTTTCTCATTTTTAATAGAGATGTCTGTAGACACAACTAGAAAAAAATCTAAACCCAACAGAAATGCTGCTTCTCAGCTGCCCTGGAAAGTTTGGATCTAAGTCAAGACTGTGTTAGCATAAAATATGATTTGAGAAAAACAAAAAATAAATACATTGCCTGTTCAAATACCTTCTGGTTTTATGGATATAAGTGCTTGGAGTGAAAAAAGTCCTCAAACAAATAACCAAACGGCCATTTAGGCAAGTTTGCTATCTCTTTGGCTTGTGGACTGGGTCTGCAGTAGGTGGATAGCTTGATCCACCCTTTCATGGTAGAAGTAGGTTTGTTGAAGCGTTCGTCAGCTTCCCATCTCGAATAAAAATCTATGTGCTACCAGAGTCTGAAGTACCCTTTTATTCTGAGAGTTCATTTTCATTTTCTTGTCATGGCTTGCAGTAAACACTCTAGCAGTGGTGTTGAACAGCAGAGTGCAATTATACTAAACCAAACCATATCCCTGTTACTAATAATAGCAGGATACAACCAAACGCAATAGAGGGGAGGGCAAAAAAGAAAATTAAGGATTTTTTTAAAGGATTTTTTTTTTTTCTCCAAACATCTTAAACTTTTATTAGGAGTTTTAGGAAACAACAAAGAAAAGAATGTAGAGTGAACCAAAAAACTAAGGCCAAGCTGTCTCCTGAAGTTTGGCTCTTCTGTGATGTTAGAGTAAGCTAAGCGCACTCGGCACACTCTATGTCCTTATTCATGACAATAGAATTCACGTCTTTCAAACCATAACAGGAAAATGTTTTTTCCTTCAGCAGACAATTAACCCAAGACATGCAGCACTTGGCAATTATAGTATTCATTGTGTATGACTATATTAACAATACACTCGGCCACAAGTTGTAGCACTTTACAAGGAGGATGGAGAAATGACTGTGACCCAAAGAGTCAATGTTCTTCTCTTATCTATTCCTTCTTTATGTAAGGACTAAGATATGTTGTCTGTTTTCGTAGAAGAACTTGCTTTGCATTGTAATCCTTCCTAGTGAGGTCAGGGAAGTGCAAAAATGTGTTATTTCTTATACTACTTTACTACTTCTTTCCATTTGGTTGCATTACTACACCAGTAACTCTGGGGCCCAGACATGCTTCCAGCTCTCTGGAAATGTACACTGGTCATGTCCTGACAACATACCTAGATAGGACTCATATGTAGCACCTGCCTATTTCTCTTCTTGCTATGCCTCTTCAGAGCCTGGGAACTTGATGATCAGGGGGCCAGGACTGTATGGTAGATCCGCCCCACTGTTTAGACACCACTGATCTGAGCAAAGCCTCAAAATAAAGTAAGGAAACTTTATCTTTCCCCCTCTTGCCTACAGCTGCGCAAGGACTCTAACAACTGCTACAAATACTGCCAGGCTGTCACAGGTCTGGAATATATCATTAAAAGGTGGCCAACATCCTGCTTTGTGCCTGAGTTGAAGCAAAACTTCTCCAGAAATAGAAGCACAGATAGGATGCTACTTTCTGCGAGATGAAAAGCTAACCATTGCTGCCAGTGATTAATTGACATGGCTTGGTGGTTTCTACTGAGTGTAGAAGATCAGCATCCCAATAGGGATGGACTAATGGACTAATGATGCTTTAGTAATTATAGCTTTCCCCTGCTCTGACCCATTAATTTAGGAGAATATTTTTAGAAGAGTCCCGAGATCCCAGTACCTGAAACAGAGAGGAAATCGTCCACCGAAGTGATGTCATCAACAGCTTCAGTGAGAACTCGCACTTGTTTCTCCCACTGATCTTTAAAGACATCCATGTTGTCCTGTGCTACTTTGCTCTGGGGTCTGGCAGCCAGTGTAAGCGCAGCATTTATTACCTGTTATTCAAAACAATTCATTATGAGTAGTGGCAAACTTTTTTCATACGGGAAAAAACAAATAGATCAATGACCGTGTTAAAATTACAGCATTATGCCCCATTATATTTGCAGGTCTCAAGACACAAATGTGTTCTCAGTTTGTGAAAAGCAGGCAACAATGTAATGACAAAGGCAAGGCTACCATCTTCATCTAGGCTAAGACAGCCTGCCTCAGCTAACTGATCCTTCTTAATGTCCAAAGAGGTCTCAAGTACTTTTTAGCAGGAATCTTGGTTACCTGTGGGCACAGACTATCAATCTGTGTTGCTGCCATGCGGACTAACTTCACACCTTCTTCATTATTTGAGATTGAACAGGCCAGATTTGCAACCTGCAATGAAATCAGCACAATGAGAATCAAGTTTTGGGCAAGTGGGTCATTTCACACCTTTCTCTCTTCTTCTTATTGAGCCTTGCCTAGAATGAAAGAATTGTATACAAGAGGAAGGTTACAGCATCTTCTGCAGTGGTAAACAGAAACCCATGTAGATTATTTCCTTACTAGCAAACTGAACTATCCACCTTCATTCAATTTTACTCAAAATCTTCCCTCACTTTCAGGTGATTCATGTCCTCCTCTATAGCTTGAAAATAATCTCCTGAGAAGTCATACAGAGAATGTAGAGCATCCAGACAATTACCTATACATTTCCTTTTCTCACAGTTTCTTTTTCCTTTTATTAACCATATCCATTATAAATACTAGTAATCAGGCTCATCCATATAGTCTGAGCTTTGCAAAATGAAGGATCTTTGATGTCCAAACACACAGAATGATGCTTTTCCATCCATAAACAAAACTCTGATACCTTCACTGACACTGGCAAGTTATGTATTTCTCCAATACCTTCATTGTTTCAGATCCTGATGGTTTTGTGCATGTTAAAATAGTTTTAATTCTCAGGTGGACCTCTTTATTTCTATGTAATTTTCTGCCCTAGAGTAAAATATACACTAGTAAGATTATCATAAGTACTTCATATGAAATATCTCTGTTGAAAGCCTCATTCTGTAACGTATGCCTGAACATCTCATTCAAAGATGTATGTATCGACATGTTCTTGCTCTGGCACAGCTTTGGGAAGTCTGAACTTCACAAGACTGAGGGCTTTTTGAATAAGATGAAGACACAGGAGACTTAGAGAGACACCTGAATGAGATCTAGCAATCAGACCATGCCTCCAGACACTGCAGCGCTGCGTCTCTGTGGCTTGGATGCAAGTGGCAGGGCATATTCTCCCAGCTCATACAGTGCTCCTTGCAAAAAATAAAAAAAAGCATTCCCAAAAGCTTTGTGCCAAGTCACTGAATCTGCCATGGGTTTTCCAAACAGCAATTCATGTCACAGTGCATGCAGTTAAGCTCATCAGTGAGATCTGAATAACAAAGGTACATTCTGGGATGGGGGAATACAAGATTATTTTTTTTTTTCAATCATCCACAAGCATGGCTTTTAATTCTAATCTACATTAAAACAAACTTATAAAAATTTAAATATGCTTCCTTGATATTATTCACTGTGCCTGAAGGCATAACTATCAGTTGGAAATGATTCATGAATTAGTTCAAATACCCCCATCTTTCCGATTTTCCTCCAGTCTCCCCTTGTGGTATTAATCTGTTCTCATCTCCAGTGCACATCGCCACATTAGCCCTGGTCCATCTGTTCTGCATAGAACCTATTTCACTTCACAGTTATGTAGAACGTGGTTTGCATACATCACGATGCCAAAGCCCAGGGAAGAAAAGAACCTAAGGCTTCAAAGACTCTTGCAGGCATTTCCTAGTCAAGATCTTATCATAATGTTGTGACTTTTATTTTCATTTCATGGTGAGACAAATGAGTTAGTCTGTTTGTTAACAGCCTTACAGCTCTCACGTCAAAAACATTCTCCTAAGCTGACATCTTCCAATTAATTTACCATTTTCTGTAGTCACTTCTTTGCACACATCAAACAGACCACTTTAATCTTCATGAGAAACAAAAGTTAAGTAGGATAATAATTAGAATGCATTAACATGAGTGGAAATTACAGACTTTAAAATCTAGCAAATGGCATGAAGCTCAGCAAAAGCCATCTTCCTGTATTTTAAATAAGTGCTTTTTTTCAGATTGCTCTTTCATTTTGAGATTATCTTGATGAAAATCTGTCCTAAGGCTTCAGACACACCATATATCTTTTTTTTTTTTTTCTCAGATAGCAGTGAGATATATGACTGAAAGGGGCTGGGTGTCACGAAACAGCAATCAAACTATTAAGCAGGTGTTTGAGTTCTCTTGGAAGAGATCTTCACAGAAGAAACCAGGGAAAAGAAAACTTATTTCTCCTCTGTCTCTTTTAGTTACTCTTTCAATAGAATCTGATGAGGTAATATTTGGTTTTCCAGGGAAGGATTACAGTCATAATCAGAGAAATTTTTTTCTCCTTTTTTGTAAAATATTTTAGAGTTCAGTACATTGTTTTTTTTTAAAGGATCAATACACAAGGAGTACAAATGTAATCTGTGGCTACATTAAATCTGCATCAAAAGAGCACTGCAGTTATCTGTTAAAAGAAAATATTATAAGTATCACATATAATCTTAATCTAATTTTTTTTGTGATATATTTCAAGTCTTGGATAAATACATTCCTGTATCATCAGCAGTCAGAAAGCAATACTATGTTCAGAATTCAGCAGTGACTATGCCAACCTGTACCATGGGGAGATCTGATTATGTCAAATAAGTATAGAGATAAGCAAATCCTACAAAGGTAGATGCAATCTGGATTAAATTGTATTTTGCGCTACAAATCCAAAAGACTATGACTTTACCTAAAACTTACTTTTACTTTTAAAATATGGCAAGAAATAGACTTTACTTGCTGAAGCCTGCATTTCAGCGCCATCATGTAAGCATGGATCTGTGAAACAATACAAGTTCACTCCATCGCCAGATACAACACTATTCGATTATTTTGATTGACTTTGTTATCAAATACACAATCGATTTACCAGCAGTTGAGATTCTTGGCACAGCAAGGTCCACATGCACACTGTTAATTGACAGAAACCGTGAGGTAATTCAATATGCTTTAACCTACTATAAATTCAGCAACTTCAGATATTTCTCCTACCTAATTAAACTATGACCAAAAAAGCTTAGACGCAATTCCACCCCACTTAGCTGAGACACTTTGTTTAGGTGCTTCTTTGGATAATGGATACAAAGATAAAGGCACTTCCAGAGACTGTTTCAGATCTTTGGTTGACTACCTCATCCTCTAGATGTGCCTAGATTATTATTTAAACTTAGATTATGGCTGGCCCTGATGATTGTTGAAAAAGTTATTACTGACATAAAAGAGGGTTTGATGGTGCACAGTAAGTGTTTTGCATGTGCATATTTAATAGAACATGTATTGTGAAATACCCAGACTCTTCAAGGTTGGAAATTCATTTAATACTCCTGAGTTGGATGGAGCAGATAGCTTGGAAAGGAAAATTAAAAGGCTGTATGTTATTGTAACTGCCAATTTGCCAAAATTTTTATTTGACAGCCTTTACCTTTATGCTTCAAATGCTCTGTCTCCACCAAAGCATTGAAGAGGAGATTTCATGAGAGGCTGTGGAAATAACCAGGTAATTAATTTTTCTTTTTTTTTTTCTGTTTACTAAGTTCCTTTAGCATACTGAATTTGCTAATTGCCCAAACAGAACTCAAGCTTGTATTAAGATCAATGTGAACTATCTGAAGAGTATTTATATGAACGAATACATTTTAAATACCAAAGTCAATGAAGGGTGAATCATCCTCAAAATGCGTGGGGAACTTAATAACAGGGAAACTGCTGTGTAGATAAACATTATTGTCCAGAATTTCAGGTCTGCTAAGCTGCTCTTATACCATCAAAACAATTGCTAAACACCTTAAACCTGTCCTGCAAGAGCACTGAGAAGTAATGAGCAAGAAAATAAACGCTCCAGCTCCAGTGATGCCGTATTTTTCTGCAATCACCAAAGCTGCTGAACCAGTCCTAGACTTGGGGAGGTGGAAAAGTGCATACCAGCTCCTTCATATGAATTTCCAGTCACTGGAACTAATAGCCCAAGATGCAATTCTGCACCTTGTTAGATATCTGTCTTTAATCATTCAAAGACTTCCATTAATTTCAATTATTCAAAAGACATGCAGGATCAGTCCCAATACAATGTATTTGCATCTATTGGGTTGCATTTCAGCCTCAAGCAGTTTTCTGCTGTACAGCAGATAGGGGTCGGGAAGGACTTTCTTTGTAATGCAAATTTTTTTACCATTGTTGAGAGCACGCACAAAGGAGAAGATTTATCTGAAGATATATTTATGTGGCAGCTGGAAGTGTAAGCACTGTATGGATACGCAATGCCTACACTAGTTTTTCTCTAGGTAGCAGCTGAAGTGTGGATTAGCATTTTTTCATTGCTTTTGTCACTCATACTACCTAGGAAAGGAAAACTTTATTTTTGCCATAAAATTGCACTCCAAGTTACAAAAGTAATCAAGGATCTTTCATACCAATTCACCTACAGTGATGAAAATCAGGTGTTGTTATCGTTCATTGTGTTTATAAACTAGACTATTTCAAATTTTGACATGAGGTCTTTAAAAGTAGCTATGACTATCAAAATGCATTGTCCTCCGGTTCAAACTTAAATTCCAAGATTTAACACAAACACTCTGAATTTAAGAAAAGCGAAAAAGCCCAAAAAAAGAAATCCATTGCTTAGAGCTAAAACATAAATAAAAGGACCAGTATACACTATAGCAAACGAGCAATATCAGCACAAGGGCTACAGAATATTGCAGCTAATGTATATATTTTAAAATTTTTTTCTTTTTTTCTTTCCCCACTATAGCTTGCTTAGAAGAAATAAGACAAAAAAAGGCTCTATTCAGCTTCCCCAACCATTTAACCACCCAAGATAGAGAATGCAATCTATGTATAATCTTAGTTTGGTGTATTTGTAAATTTACAGCAAGTTATTTTCTTAGGGAAATACAGAATAATTTAAACCCAAGACACAGTCAAACTTGTCTGTCTACAATACATATTTGAGAAACCAAAACTTTCGGAGTTATTCAGCTTGAGCTGAAGATGGTTTAAGTAAAAGTGTTCTATAACTTTCACAGTGGATTAAATCCAAGCAAATAATCAGTTACCACATTTCAGCTGACGAGTGGTAACTTGCTGAACTGTGGTTTCTTAGCTATTTGTAATTATTTATCCATCCACTTAGTAATTTATCCAGATATTGTTACAATCTCTGAATCTTTCAGAATTTTGACATATATTAATGTTGGCACTGCTGTAGGCAGCCCAGTGATATTCATGGAGCCACAAATAAGAGATTTTTTCTAAAGGAGAGCACAGAGTTGAAGCGAAGTTACCCAAGATCTTTACTTATTTATCCTCACTCTATTCAGTCAAGCATTATATGATGAGCAAAACTCTATTTATCACTAAATGGGATGTTTTTGCACATACACAAACAAGTGCCAAAAATCAAAATGTCACTGAGAGTACATATTGCAGCAGATTCCTCTTCCTCTGCTCCTGCAGAGCCAATTTGTATTACCATGAAAATATTAGACCGTGGTCTCTCAGTACCTATTCCATATGGCATGGGGGGAACCTCATACTGGATAAAATTGCCAATTGTTCCTCATTTATATTAACCATTCATGTAGTCTTATCTAAAGAAGAGATTTATTTTAAAGTTGTTTACATGTACATATATTCATGTATGTTAAAGAATCTAATTGCCTGCGGAGCAGTAAAAAAGGCATGTCTTTTGTAAATTACTAACGATCTGATTTACCAAGTTTGATGTTTGCTCTGAATTTTTTTTTTATACCAAAAGCCCGAACATATTTAATATAAACTGCTCAGACACTTACAATACTCTGTACATATCTAAGCAGGTCGGTAACAGCAGGATGCTGGAAAGCTATGGAGAATTTTAAGCATAATGGTTGAATGTCTTATTTCATGTCTTATATGCTGCCCGCTGAACCTGTGAAAGACTCTTTTCACTTCTAAAAAGGTCAACAGCATATTCACTTATACTTACTAATGGAATAAGGCTTTTCCACTCACTCAAATTCCCTTCAGACTTCTTCTATATCAGATTTAGTTGAAAGAGCTGTAAGAGATTTCTGCTTTTGGTAAAGTTCAGAGTAACTCTGAGCCGAATAAACTCAGTGGGTCTTGGACTGAGAATTTTGAAAGAAACTTAAGACTGTTACAAGCCTTATGTGTACTGAAAGCTCCACTCAAAATGCAAAAATCCTAGCTTTGGACAATTTAACTGAAGTGTTATTAATGCAACCTGAATCTCCTCCATCTTCTAGGACCATTCCAGTACATGCCATGATTATTACCTATAGGATGGAATTGAAGTGAGATCAAAAATGAAACACGTTAAAAAATCCTTCCACTTCACTAGTTTAATAACCAAAAAAAAGCATTGGTTCATGTTCAGTTACAGAGCTGTCAGTAAAGAATACAAGAAAAGGGTACTGCATTACATCTGATCCTTTTAATATTAGACAATATTAATGGTTTTAGATGTGAATAAAAAATATATTCACTAGGAGTAAATACTTACTCTTCTTTTTTTTTTTGTTTTGCTTTGGTCAGATGGAATCTGACCATACAGCTCTTTCTTCCTGAAATAGGTCAAGTCTCTACACCACACAGATGAGCCCCAACTGGGATAAAAGTGCCTCTTACTGTGGTCCAAAGACCTACTGATACAAGAGGTGTATGATGCTAATGTGCGCATCTGCGATTTTAGACCCACTTTCCAGGTCATTGTGGTTTCTCAGCAGGATCTACTCAAGCATCCTCTATGGAAAACAGGGGAAAGCAAATTGATTATAGGCAGGTGAGTGTTTCTGAGCATTTTTTCCAATTTACATCAAAATAAATAATTGTGGAAACCTTCAGTTCCATTTGTAAAATTATTCAAGCAACGCTGCTGGGCACTTAATGTGGAGCATGGTCCAACCTGCATCCTCAGCTAGAACAAACATGCTCAGAGCTGTTCCTCTTACCACACATGAAGACCTAAACCCACAACTGAAAGATTAGGAATATATCTGTTAGGGGTTCTGTACTCCACCATATCTTGAAATAGCTTGAAATTCAAGGACTTTAGAAAAATGGGTGAGGCTGTTGATTCCAAGAGCTGAAATCAAGAAAAATGTTTCCTGCTTTGTCAGAAAACTCCCTAAGGAATGACAGATGTTCCTCTCTCATTTTTGTAAGAGTGTGCTTTTGAGGCATTCAGCTGGAATACAATTAACTGACAGTCAGTAGTAGTGGGGAACCTGTATGCACCCCAGCTGGCCAGCAGAGAGGGAGGTGGGGACAGCAGAAAAGGGCTTCTCTCCTGAGTTTCTCTCCCACAGGAGTTGGGAAGTGCACTGGGGCACTCAGCTTCAGATACATGTGATCTCTCCCTTCAATGATTGCTTACTACTTTGATGTTATTTCTAAATTTTTCTCTTTATACACGTGCATCCATTGCTGAAGACATAAACAGCAAAGAGCTGTAGTAAACCAAAAAGAAGAAGAGCAGGACTTAGTCTCAAGAACACAATTAAGACCAGATTCCTACTTTAGTTTTAACTGGTCTTGAGCATTGGACTGATGAAATGCAGCAGGTCTTTCTCCTACAAGAAAGCAGCTTAAACAGCAGCAGGAGGATCTGTTAACTACTGCCCATCTATTCAGGTGGGCCATGAAGCAGATACTTGCTTCTAAACCACCTAGCTAACACGACTGCTGAGTCTAGGTAGTATAGCTGGAATTGATTAATTTACTGATTTTCTGAGCTACAGGTATAAATGCATTTCACATTACAATAGTACACATGTACTTTCTTCCTTTCACAGAAAGCAAATATAAAATGTAAAACTACAAGAATTCCTTCTGCGTAGGTCGGAGACCAGTGACCCATCTCAGTGCTCTTTTACCTCTGTTAGCAGGAGCAGGTTACTTTTCTATTCAATTTGACAATAGCTAAAGGCTTTCTTACACCATTCTTCCACAGCTGGTCTATTCATACTGAAAAAAAACAGTGAACAAAGAATATAGAGGAACACTAAAAATTATAGCAACATCTCTGAAATGTCAAACAACAGAATCTTTAACCAAGAGTAACTGCTGTGTTCCAAAGCATGCAAAATGACCAGAAGAATTTCTTGGTTTGGTATACCAATGAACGAGGAAAGAGTTCAGGGTGTTTGTGTATTAATCCTTTTTGGTCAATCTGCAACTAAGGCCATACCTATTAAAACAGAATGAATTACAAACAATGTATACTGAAATACTGAAGGGGCGAGAGGGCAGCTGGTGTCCCATGGAAACAAGATTTGCAATGTGTATGACTTGATCCCACATGGCAATTTGGACAATATGCCCCTGGCAGTGCTATAATTAATAGATATTAATAGCAAGCAGTTACTAAAGCAATTTATCTACCCAATATCAGTCCATTATTTTGGCAAACTATTCAGTGACCCTAGAACAGGGATGCACGCCTGACTAGGCTGTGATAATTAAACATTAGTTATATTAACAGGAAGCTGTATTTTGACAACTGTTGAAGAAAAACAGGGGATTGTGGTAGGAACACAAAAAAGTTCATGATAGTGACAGAAACTCTGAAGATAGAAACATAGCGTGATATCAGACGCCCCAGGGCATAAACAAATCTCAGATTATAATTGCTAAAGAAATCCCTAAAGAAACATAACTTGCAAGTTAGATAGAACCAATTTTAGTTAGTTGACCAATGCGGATGGAGCTGAACTTGGCAAGAGACATAAAGAATAAAAAGGGCTTCTACAGGTATGTCAACCAGTAAAGGAAGGTCAAAGAAAGCCTACCCCCACTGATGAGCAAGACTGGACAACAGGTAACAACGGATGAAGAGCAGGCTGAGGTACTCAACAACTTTTTGCCTTGGTCTTCACTGGCAACCTCTCTTCCCACACATCCCAAGTGGATGGACCACAAGGCAGGGACTATGAGAACAAAGTCTCTCCCACTGTAAGAGAAGATGAGATTCATGACCACCTGAGGAACCTGAATATATATATAAGTCTGTGGGACCTGATAAGATGCATCCCAGAGTTCCCAGGGCACTGGCTGATGTAGTTGCCAGGCCACTCTCCATGATATTTGAAAAGTCATGGCAGTGAGGTGAAGTCCCTAGTGACTGGAAAAAGAAACACTGTATCAAGAACATCCACGGTGGATTTGCAAGTTTGCAGGTGACACCAAGCTTACCGGTACAACTGACACACCTGAGGGACAGGATTCATCCAGATGGACCTAGACAAGCTTGAGAAGTAGACCTCATGAGGTTCTTGTACTTCACCAAGTACAAGGTCCTGCACCTGGGTCAGGGCAATCCCTGGTATCAACACGGGCTGGGGGATAAAGCAGTAGAGAGCAGCTCTGAGGAGAAGGATTTGAGGGTACTACTGGAAGAAAAGCTGGAGCTGAGCTGGCAATGTGCGCTCGAAGAACAGAAAGCCCAACCCTATCCTAGGCTGCATCCAAAACAGCATGGCCAGCAGGTTGAGGGAAAAGACTCTTCCCCTCTACTCTGCTCTGCTGAGACTCCAACCTGGAGTGCTGGGTCTAGCTCTGGAGTCCTCAGCAGAGAAGAGACATGGACATGTTGGAAAAAGTCCAGAGGAGGGCCACAAAAATGATTTGAGGGCTGGAACACCTCTATTATGAGGACAAACTGAGAGAGGTGGGGTTGTTCAGGCTGGAGAAGAGAAGCCTCCAGGGAGATGTTATAACAACCTTCCTTTACCTAAAGGAGGCCTACAGGAAAGATGGGGAGGGACCTTTTATAAAGGCATATAGTGATTGGACTAGAGGTAATGGCCTTAAACTGAAAGATGGTAAACTTGGATTATATGTAAGGAAAGAGTTCTTCACTGTGAGGGTGGTGAGGCTGTGGAACAAGTTGCCTAGGCAGGTGGTTGATGCCCCATCCCTGGAAACAATCCAGGTGAGGCTGGACAGGGCTCTTGAGCAACCTGCTCTAGTTAAAGATATCCCTGCCATGGCAGGGGGAGGTGAACTAGATGACTGTTAATGTCCCTTCCAACCCAAACTATTGTATGAATTTTAGGGCTGAAGTTGGGCAGATATAGAAAGAATTATATAACCATCTATTACAGCTGCTAGTGATTGACAGCACAGATAGGGACATCTTTAATCTTTATATAAGCATACAGTAGCAACTTATTCACAAGAAAAACTGAAAATTAGGTATGCAGAACTCATCAGTTTGCTATCCTGCACTGCTGTCTATGTAAAGACTACTTTGTTACCACTATGGAGAAATGCACCTCTAGTGCTTGTGCCTCATCCATGACCCTGCCTTTGAGGCAAGGTTAAGATTGGTGACCAGTGTGCTGGTCATCGCCTACATTACATGAAAGCCCACATCTGTGTCAAGATAAGCATCCCACTGGGGGAAAATTCATCTTTTTGCTCTATTTGGCTTACTTGATAGCCTGGAAGCACTGGTCAGGACAACCACTTACTCAGACACAGCTCACGCTGCATTTGTCCAGTCATCAAAGGAAACAGACAGAAAGCACAGAAGGAGGCTTTGAAGATAAGACGACGGAATTGATGGGGATGAAAGTATAGATGGAAACTGGAGACATTAAAAAAGTAGAAATGTGATACACCACCATAAGGACTGGAAGAGAAGCTGTAGGTATGGCATGAGGAGGAGGATTGCTGGTGTGAAAGAAAACTAAGATTATCATTATAAAGGACATGTAGAATGTGATTTTTTTGTTAAGAAGTCGAGCCTTATTAGTTCCTTTGCTCATAGACAAAACCTTGTAAAATACTATGACTGGTTTCCTAGGGTTGAGTGATGAGAGTTTTAAAGTAATATTTTAAAGGCTTACAAAGTCACATTCAGAAGAAGATTGATTTCACATGGATCCAATTTTTGCACAATACTAGTCCATAAAATGTTTTTACGATAATTTCTTAATGGTTCAACAGTAATGCAAAATGATGTAATCTGCCCAGAACCAGACTGTGCAGACAAGGCAACAGAACTAGATGTTCCTTTTGCTATTCCTCCTGTCAGTATGGTTTAACCCTGGCATAGAGAGAGCTCATATTGACTCGAAACATCATCTAGTTTACTCATCTGCTTAGTAGCCCTTTTTTTCGCTAATACATCCTCTTTTCTCTTGGAAAAGTCATATTTGTAATAATTATTTTTAGAATACTAGTGTCTCACATCAAGAGACAAAGACCCAGAGCATTTAATAGAAAAGCAATATGTGGATATAAAAGGTATTTTCCCATTTCTGTATTATAAAAACCAGTCAGTCAATTACTCCTCCCTTTTTGTCCTATTACTGCATATCCATACTTTTTGTATGATCAGAAGCAGAGAGAAGACTTACATACAGTTAACAGCAGCTGCTTTTATACCAGTGAGCTAACTACCTCCAAGACACAGACCTGAGCACTTGCACACACTCATCCACCTTTTTCATCTGTAAACACAATTCTTAGCAGAATTTTATCTATTAAAAAGATGTGAGCAGAAGAGATGGCACTGAGAAACTGTACATCTTGATCTGTTCTTACAGGTAAGTAAAGGACAATGACATGAGAAAAGCCACATTTATATTTAGTTCTCTCTCCTCCTCTGAAAGGGGAATACATAAAAGAACCCCAACAAACAGCAATATTAGTTATTCAACATGCTGGAATTCATATCTTTAAATTATCTTTTCTCTTAATTTAAGATTGCAGTCTTATGTGTTGTTTTTTTTTAATAGAATTTTGGTTTTGTCATAATACTAATAAAACATGGAAATTTTCATCTTAGTTGTAAACTCCATCATATGGTTTATTTGATTAAAAACTGTTACATTCTGACTCAATCTTGTATTTTATCCCAGTTCTCACACATTTGCAGTTTTATGCATGAAAGCTGATTACCTTTTCAAAGGATTATTATTAGCTCATAAATATCCAAAACTATTTGAACAAAACCAGGATTATTTCTTGTATACTAGAGCACTGTTTCTGGCTTTTTCTCTGACTTCTCAAAAAATTATGTGACTGCAGCTCACACACAAATAGTTTTTAATAAGGACTTTTTATGCATCAGTTTAGCCTGGAGAAGACTGAGAGGGGATCTTTTCAATGCTTATAAATATTTAAAGGCCAGGGTTCAAGAGGATGGGGCCAGGCTTTTTCTGTGGTGCTCAGTGATAGGATGAGGGGCAATGAGCACAAACTAGAATACAGGAAGTCCCACCTAAACATTAGGAAATACTTCTTTACTCTGAACTGATGGAGCCCTAGAACAGGCTGCCCAGAGAGGTTTTGTGGAGTCTCCTTCTCTGAAGACCTTCAAAACCCACCTGGACATGTTCCTGTGAAACCTGCTCTAAATGAGTCTGCTTTAGCAGAGGGTTGGACTAGATGATCTCCTGAGGTCCCTTCCACACCTTACCATTCTGTGATTGTGTGATATCAAGAGCTCTTCACATGACTTTTAGCATTAAACATAAAATGGAAACAAATGTGTATCTCAGAAGTCAAAAATGATGTTAAAATTCTAAATAGGATTGCAGATAGAGATCTTTAATTCACTGTGCTTTGATTTATGTTCCTCTAGGCATGCAGAAATCAGTCCAGTAAGTCCATTGTCTTTGCTATTAGACTTAATGGCATTATTGGTATATGCCTGGGCTCCTCTGCAAACTGCTAGATCCAAGTCTGTGGCCAGGGGCCCACAATAGAGCTGCAAAGAGTGTCTCCATCAGTCCATCTTAGCAATTCCTAAAGCTTTTGATTAATTGAATTCAAAGTAACATAATTCTCAGTGTCTCAGTCAAAATTAAATTCCTAAAATTTCAGTGAAAACAGGCAACTGTGTTGAAGACACAGACCTTATCAATCTCTTAATGCCTCACTGAAGAATGAGTTTATCTGACAGGCTACACTGAAGAATCCGAGAGTTTCATAAATTCTGTGGGAAAGGCTTCAGCTAGATCTGCCACTTGACCACAAAATACAAATCTTTAAGATATCAAGATTCATTATGTCTAGTGTTTACAGAACTGCTTGTCTATTAAAAGATATTACTGCTCCCTATTAAACTACAGCAAAATTTGCACATCTGAAAAACCTTTAACTGTGGAAATTTACTGTGTTTCCGAGGGGTTACAATTGGGTTACAAGACAAGTTTGGAGTCACAAGAGGTTTTAGCATGCTTTTATAGGGCTTCTGGACCTTTGTGATACGTTCAAGCTTAATATCACACTGTACATGTGGAACCCCGAATTGGGCTGTGAAGTTGCTCCAGCACTTTGGTTTCTTCTTTCTGTAAGAAGTTTTCAATGAATCACCTCTAAATTAGCCACAGGTGAATGAGTGAATCATAGAATCATTCAGGTTGGAAAAGATCCTTGGGATCATCGAGTCCAACCATCAACCCTACTCTACAAAGTTCTCCCCTAAACCATATCCCCCAACACCATGTCTAAACAACCCTTAAACACATCTAGGGATGGTGACTCAACCACCTCCCTGGGCAGCCTATTTCTGTGAAATCTTTTTCCTAATGTCCAGTCTAAACCTACCCTGTTGCAGCTGGAAGCCATTCCCTCTTGTTCTATCACTAACTACCTGTGAGAAGAGACCAGCACCAACCTCTCTACAATGTCCTTTCAGGTAGTTGTAGAGAGTGATGAGGTCTGCCCTTAGCCTCCTCTTCCTCAAACTAAACAGTCCCAGCTCCTTCAATTGCTGTTCAATGAGTGATGAGAGGACATGAGAGTAGATTTTTCCCCTATGTTGATTAGGAAGCTACCCTTCATCAAATTACAGGTCATCATTCAGTTTTCTAAGATCTATCTTTAAATTAAGTGATTTCTGAAATATCATCCTGCAACAGGGAAAAAAATGATAACCATAGGAAAAACAAGGACACATACAATAAAATGGAACAATATTAAGTTTCTTCTCAGGCCCACTCCATGCTGTTCTGAGAAGGAGTAATTGCACCCATGAACACGTCCAGGTAAGATGATGGATGCTAACAGTACTTTTTTTCTTTTTTAACCTATAGATTGAGTATCTGTGGAGCAGGTGGAGAATAACACCTCCCTCCATCCTTCTTCAGGAGTAGGCACATCTATTTTCCTTTAATCTTGGGAGCATTTTGGCCAAGGTTGATGAGATGGCCAGGAGACTAGGTACCACAGGAACATCCATTTCACTACACCAAAGATTATATAATATTACTACAAGTCGTGGAGATTGGAGAAGAAAGGAAACTTGACAGAGGATGCTCCTGTCTGAAGGCAGGATCAGCTGTACCTAAACCATTCCTGGCAGATGTTTGTTTCACTTAGTCTCACGAGTCTGCATTGATACCAGTTGTATGGATTTCTATTCCTGTGCATGAAACATTCAATTAGGGAAAACAAATAGCAATAGTGTGTGACGAGGTCAGATTTACTGGACCAGCTGCAATGAGTGTGCACTAATCTGTGCTCAGGGCCCATTCAAAATATATAATAAGAGACTGAGTAATGACACAGTAAGGAAAACAAAAAAAACACCACCAAAAAACCCAAATAACAACCCCCCATTTTTCTTTCCTCTGCGTATTTCTCCTTTGGAGACTCATTATTAGCTAAAATCTGGATCTGAGCTATTAGACTTCATGAGTGAAGAGAACAAGGAGAAAACCCATTTATCTACAGCACAGCAGTCAGGCTATTTGCATCCATTAGGACTATCTTTACATGCTTATAATAAATACACAGGAATTTAGAACCTTTTAAAAAAAATTAAACAACCAAACAAACCAAAAACCCTTTAAAACAGGATCTACCAAGAAGCTTCATACATCAGTGTAGGTGGCACTTTTAGCTAAAAGAACTTTTGACATCCCTTCATACTGTCTTTTTTGCATGTGCATGTCACTTGAAATAGCACCACAAAGGATTCTTGGTTGAGTCTAAACAATTAATCTTGTAAATTAAATTTCCACATATTACCCAGGCTTTTACAGTAGCTTCATGCACTTGGAAGACTAAAAGAAAAAAAAAAGTTAAAACATATCTTTGAAGGATTTTTCTTTCTCTGACAAGTTATCTTCAGAACGGGTGACATACCAGTTTCCTCTGATGTTTTTAATGCATTGTTATCGCTGTCTCTACTCAGATGTCTGTGTATCTTAGACTCCCAAATAATGCAAATATAATGATAAAATTTATGATCACTAATGTAACTTAAAGTGGACTGTGGTCAGCTCAATTCCACTTATTTGAAAAATCAATCCCTGTTCTCACAGTGAGAAACACAACAGAAGCCCTGAAGACATTAAGATGTGTTAGCCAAACTTAAATATAAATTCTTTAAATTGTGCTGGTGAGAGTAAGAGATAGAGGGGGTTCAAGTGCCGCTATAAACACAAATAATAAAGCACTTGCACAGTAAAGAACTACAGCTCACATTCAACATTTCACTCAGTGACACAATTCTAAAGAAGAAATATAAAACTCGCCAGCTCTAACGTAAAATGACCGAGCTTCTTCATTCAATCCATCCAACGAGACAAAGCTGCAGTTCCCTAACTGATGTACAGCGGCTTTGTTCTGCTTCAGCAAAGCTTTGGTGATTTACACCAGCCTTGGCTCATATAACACACTCCTTGCTCAATAAATTGTAGCTTTGACAAACTAAGGTAGAAATGAATTCCACAATCAATCCACCGACGATACACAAATGGTAGTAAATGTTGCTCTGTTTTCACTTCTCTATATGTACAAGAGCGCTCCAGAAATGCTTACGGGACTCTATGTAGACGGGTCTCTGCTGTGCCAGTCCATGTATAGAAAGAAGTACATAAAACAGGATTTTCTAAATGTGGCAACTGATCGTGAAAGCTTTTCTTTCATTGGCATTAAAAAGATGTGATTGGTTGACTGAAGAACATGTTGTAGTCGATATATATATATAAAGAAAAGTATCTCATTGCTGCTAGGAATGAGTAATCTATTACAAAAAATACATTGTTCCTGTATTTTTTTATTTTTCTAACCCGCATCTTTTTAATGGTTAATTTACTATGGTTTCACTGAACAGCCATTAGCATATATTTGCACTACTACCAACTGGAATTTATTCATCCAGCTGCACACTGGGATTTGTTTAGTTATCGAGGGTCAGTGAACATGTAACACAGTTTTATAAACTGATATTGAACAGGAAGAAACTGCATTAGAATGAAGCCAGAATAACAATAAGCCAAAGAGTCAGGTGAGTATTTCTTGCTTCCGTTGTTATATACACTTTTATTTTTCCCCCACTGTCAGGAAGCTAATGCTCTTTATTATTATTATTATTATTATTATTATTATCTTTTAAATCTTTACTTTCTTACCATTACAATTCCCTTTCAGCTCTTTAAACCCCTTGGCAGCTGTGATGATGACGGCCTCCTGCTAGCTAAAAGGGCAGGGGAAGGAACGGCACGAGTGGTCTGACTGTGTGGCTGAACCAAGCGTATGATGGGGTTCCATCCCAGAGACAGCGATTCCCGAATGGCTACACGTGTGGCACGCTTTCAGTGCTAAAAGCTTTTACTACTACTTTTTACTCTGTCTTTCTTCCCAAATCACAGCTTACTATCAAATCACTGACTCCTTTCTTTCCATAGATTCACAAATTCTTTCTATATATTTAGCATTATACGGTCATCAGCTTCAGTAGAATTAAGGCTGATTTGCATCAGTGTGAGTGACAGAAGAAATCAGCTCAGGAGTTGGAGGATAATAGCTGTTGAAAACGTTTATTTGCATAAACACAAGGAAACCAATTCCATTTCTGAGTCAATGGAAACATAACTTACCCTAGGCAGTTCCCGTCTGAGAAACTACCTTATCTGAGAGAATGACAAATAGCCTGCAAGCTATTACTTGCTACCTATTACACTAACATTCACGCTGTAGTCTTAAACACGTCAAGAAACAATGTCAAATCATACATAATTGTGTAGTAACACAAAAGTCCCTTTTGAGTTCAGTTGTGAATGTGTTGCCGCAATACATGTTCACCCGTTAAAATTATGAAAAAATAACCTCACACACAGAGACACAGGTACTCATGCAGCTGTTTGGAATTCTTTGATTATGAAAATTTAAAGAAAAAATGTTTTTCAGTTTACCAATCAGTAGCAAAAAAACTTCTTTTTCTAGCTGTCAAAACCCAATATAATTTATGGTAAACAGACTTGTGCTGAGGATATTTGAATAGAACAAATGTTGAGAAAACACTGGTGTACTTAAGATCAGCTTTACTCACTGTAGAAATTCATGGAACAGCTGATTTCCATGTTGTGTAATTCCCAATTTAGGCAAGCATTCACTATGAAAAGGGAGCACAGAGGTGATTTACATTTAATATCTCGATCTCGTTTCAAGAGAATGGCTTAAACGCAAACACCGTCAAGTTGAAAGTCTTGATGTTCTACTTGAATTCACATGAGTTATGGGAGGGAAAAAACCCTACACTGTTTCAACAGGCTAAAAAACGCTAGTTTCATCTACATGGACTAAAAGAACACAAATTCAAACAAGAGGCACTCAAACTAACATTTAACACTCCAGCTGACATTTGACACTGACATTCAAATGAACATTTCAGCTAAGAATAAATCTTCCTTTGAAAAATCCTAAATAGAAAATAGGGCAGATACTGCATTCATCTATTCTGGTATAATTAGACATACTGGAGTGAACTCATGTTCTTACTCTGGATTTATGCAGTATAATTGAAGCCTACCCTTCAGTCTTCAGGCAAATGCCAAATACGCTGCTAAGAGTGCTCAACTAACAATCCTTTCCCCTAAGAAACATTGTTCAAATTGGAATTGAGAAAAGATGCCCAAATATATGAGTGCAAGCTTGCAGTACTATCATGAAAGATTCCAACGTATTTTGAAGCATTTTTTATCCATTTTCAGATATGACTTTTCGTTGGCTTTAGTGGGCTGTTCCTCCCATTTGAACTGCACTCTTGTTTCCCAAATGACCTGTTGGAAAGTACTGCTTTTCCTTTTTGGTTAATAAATGGCTCTATTTTTCAAGGGATGCCAGTGTCTGCTTCCCAGTGCTCTATATATCCATCTCAGTATATGCAAGATGACCATATAATGGCAAAAGTTGACAATCCTTACTTGAACTTCTGTGATCTCACCTCCATGAGACCCTAACGGTTCCTCGCATGCCTCGGTCAGACAGCAAGCAAGGTTGGTTAGTTAGTCCCCGCCATGCTGGTATCAAATTGGAGAAAAGAAAAGCGAATCACTCACAAAACCAACCTTATGAGCCTACACAGATTGATGAGCTTGCTTTCCAGACAGAAGCTAGTATATTAGACCATAGGCTTCCATAAAGCTCCCTCAGTTGAAGACAACAAATACCAACACCACAAGCTTCAAGCAGCTCCCTAAGACTCTACCTTTTATAAGCTGTCTAGCCTTTACTTGGCAGAATAGAAGCTCTTTTATTTATTAAGTAACTACAGAAACTCTTATTACCTCAACTCTGATTCTGAGGGAAACTCTCCCTTATACAGCCAATTAAAAATTCCTACTCAATCCAAATAATAACTATTCTATCCAACTTGAGAACAATTGTGAGGGTTTGTGGGAATAGAGGGTTCTTCTCTAGTCTGCTGGCACACAGGCTGTTTTCAAATTACCTAAGATAATCATCTGCCGTAATATTCACTGATAGCCCAGCTGCTGCTGTCAAACAGTTTTCTTCTTTAACAAGCTAAACCCTCAAGTCCACTTTAAAGAGGTAGATAATGTATAATTAACTGGTCTAAATTTGGCGAGCATTTTAACTTATCAGTGATGTCTCAACTCTGCTTTGCATGGAATTTACCTTTTGCCTGTAATTAAAAGAAGTACTGACAAAGACAAACCAGAGACAACAAGTATCATAGTTTTTTGCTGCTACATTGTTTTTTCCAGGTTAGTTCAACGTGTGAGGTGGTTCTGAAAGGCTATGCAAGTTGGGAAGGGAGGAGCAGGGAGAGCTCTGCTCCTGTCTGTAATGTTACAAATTTGAAACTCGGCCGCTATCGCTAGTGAAGAACTTGTGTATCCAAAAGATACTATTTTTTTTCTCCGACTTCATCAATTTATTTAACAAGATAGAAAACTGTTCTCAACCAGGCTCTCAGATCTCAGCCGGGCTATTACTGCTTTCTGTGGCTGAAGGAACATTTAGATTTTTCATTCAGCATTAGCAGTGAAAGCTGGTTTGAAGATCTCAGAGCACTTTGTAAGAAACTAACTTTACAGAATCTCAAGCTGGTTTTGCTCTCATAGCACAAATGAGCAAACCAATGGAAAAACCTCTTTACCAAAGGCTCACATCTTCCAGGAGGTGAGAATATATGTTCTCTCCCATTCTACCTTCCCAACAGCAGTGGTGTCGCCTTGATTTTGAAATAGGTTGGGAAGAAGAGTTAATATATTCCCATCTTTGTACAACAACTTAATTTTTAGACATCTAGAACTATTTTCATTCTTTGCCTGAAGGTGCACAAACCCACAGCTTTAACCTTTGTAGACAATGCCCAAACCACCAGGCTACAAAGCACTTACACTTGCCACCTTCACACCAAAGTCTCAACACTACGCAGAAAAACCCTTAAGACACAGTGAAAATCAAGTGAAAGTTTTGTTCTGAACAAAATACCGTCAATTAAACGTGACTCAGAACCTCCTTCAAATGGAGTTTTATATTATAACACAGTCTTTTGGTCAAATTCAGGCTAAAGCAGTAAAAAGTACTAAAGTAAGAAAACTCTAATTCTTGAAAATGAAAGCAATCCTACCTATTCACTTATGCCTCAAAAAGGGAAAAAACTATCAGCATTTGTTTATTGCTGTATTCTTCCAACAGTTAATGAAATTGAGTTTAGTTAAAGACAGAATTACACATAATTCTGTATGTCTGGAGTATATGACCCTGCATGAAACCGCTACAGGGTTTAGAAATATTAACATATATGCTTTTTCTGATACTTTTTTTTTAAAAATAAAGATAATCTATTCCTTCAACATAAGTAAAATAAATCTTTACAGGATTTCTTTCCTATCTCAAATTACAGGTCATGTCCATTGACTTTAAAGAACAAAAAAAACATAGGAAACAAAATACTATAGTTTCCTTTTAATGGCTTCTTTGCTCCTGGTAAACTGTGGCCCACTGAACATTGTAAAAAAATAAGTTTACATCAAGAAAAAGTCAAGGTCATATCATCCTGTCACAGTATTTTTTTTCCCCCTAATGTATGCATTAAATACAGTGTTAAATTCTATTTCCTTAATATCTATATGTAATTTTTCATCAAACTCACAGCTAATAATTTTTTGTCTTTCCAGAAAAGTCTTGTAGCTTTTATAATGAAGTATATCAGCTGTTTACAAAAAAAAAAAACCCTAGCAATTTAAGCAAGGAAATGAAGAATACATTAACTAAACAAAAATGAGGGGGATTGCGTAAAATAGTTCCAACAAGAATTAGTCAGGGCATTATGCTTGATATTACACACTAGTGTAGGAAACACGACCAAGTTTCTACAATATGCTAGAATTCCCACACAATTTCAAAAGATATTATTAATACATTAATTTATCCTTGTATCTTTCCTCCAGATCATTATTGTTATTTAAGTAAAATATATACATGGGTGAAGGTTGAGATTTATTATAAATATATATGACAGATTTGGGAAAATTATTTCATAGTAAGAGAATAAAAATACAGAAATGGTGCCAGCCAGACTATCTGTATGTGAAATGTGTGCCAGAAAATTAGAGCTGTTTAAATAATATTTTTTTCTGTTCAGTGGCTGCAATGAAAAATAATAACAAAAAACTGTCACAGGTTGACACCAAGTATATTTCTACCGGCCAAATTCAATAAACTTTTTCAAATAGTTCCTGCTGGCTTAAAACTGCATTTCTTACTGGGAAAGCATCCATATGAGAAATTTCACACAGCTTTGCTCCAGTTCCAGGTTTTCCCAGGATAATTCAAACCTGTAGCTATGCAGTATGCATTTCTGTATTTAACATCCCCAACGTATCTTTGTTAAGAGGGCTTGGAGGACTTTGTGTTCAGCTGTATGGATGCGTTGCATCAGCTGCAGAACGGCTCCACCTGTTCCCATGCAAATAAACCCACTGCTTTCACCTGCCACCTACAAGCTTCATCCTTTATTATCAAGGCTATTCTCTTAGTGTCCAGATTAGCGCCAATAAAATTTAATAAGCTGTCTTACTTTTCAGTGGAGAGCCCTTTCCATTGAAAATTTCTACTGATTTTTCACGGAGCTGACATTTTGCTGTGCCATCCTGCCATTTTTCAACCTTACCTAGTCACACAATGTAGGCGCACGGATATTTATCAAACAATTAGCATCAATTACATCAGAGTTTGAGCTTCACAGATATTTTATGGATTCCTGAGGTTTTTCAGGCCACTGACATGACCAAATACACATCAGCATGTTGTAAAATAGTTGAAACCGCATAGCCAAAAACTGAGGTGGGAAAAATAAGCTCAGATTAAGTACCACTTGCTGCTGCCATTATCATTATCATTCTGCTTGTGCAGACTTCAACAAAAAGTGCTCTGAGAAGGAGACTTTCTTTTTAAGAAGGATGGTCTTACAAGAGTCCCCAGGCACAAAGTGATTTCCACAAATGATTAAACATTGTCTCTCTGTCCCTTTAGATTATAGATGTGTTCCTGATGAATCCTTCTCCTCACTCTTGTAACAAGGGGTGTAAATGGTTGCTTTCAGAAAGTGATTATGCTACATTTGTATTGTTAAACAAGAGAATTCTACTGAATGACCTCAGCTCTCCCATTAGCTCTTTGATCCTATTTTATTCAAAATTATATAGGTATCTACGAGGCTAAAAGGCTTGGATTTAACTGTCTGAGGAATTGCCAGAGGAATGTGGGTTACCTCAATGTCCATCAGACCAAGAAACTGCAGAACGTGGAAAAGATTAAGTAGAAATAAAAATTATATTGCCTGATCAATCATAAGGAATTATAACAACTCTGACAAGTTATAAGCACAGATGATAATCTATCATAAGAGTCATACTTGTATAATCAATTTTAAAGATTAAGCAGACTAGATCAGAGATAAAGCATGCATGACACAGGAGCAGATAAAGATGTAAAAGAAAAAAAATCCATAGAGATAATTTAAGAAAATATATTAAATTGTTAGTAGAAACTGTTGCAAAACTTCTCTTAGAACACTCATATACGTAAAAAGAGTTGAGTGAACCACACAAGTACAGTGTTTCTAGGAAGGTTGGTGAAATATGAAAGCTACAATAACATGTTGCAAATGCATTCAAGGTAAGTGCTTGGGAGGTAAAAATACCTAGAGCTTCATGTTCAGGTAATATTTTAAAAATGAAATTTAGAAGATTTGTGATCATTCTTAGAATGATGTGGTGTTGGGTCATAGACTGGACTTGATGATCTTGGAAGTCTATTCCAGCCTCAATAATTCTGTGATTCTGTGATAGAATGAAATTCCAGAATCACCTTCTAAATAGCTCTTTGACACAGATCTTGAAAGTTCCTGGAATTTACAGATTAGAAATCAGACAAGAATTAGAAATTAGTTTATGGAATATTTAGATAATTTGATCTGATGATTTACCATTCTTGATGGCCTTCCTTGCACTTCATTTCTATAACATTCAGCATATAAGTAGGGTTTTCAATACCACCTGGGGTTTTTTAGGGGGAGGTTTTGGTTGTGTGGAGTTTGGTTTTGGTTGGTTGGTTGATTTTTTTATTACTTTACAGAGAAGCCTCCTGCAACTTCATAGAAAGAATTCTGTTCCTCTGGTAAGTGCAGAATCTCATACATCCTGTGAGAAGAACTTAAGAAAAAATTCTGCCCTTAATATCTTCTAACACCATGAAAGACACTCTTAAACAGACATTGAGATGAAAAAATAATAACCATAATTATCATGTAAGTATGACAGAGTTGCAGAACAAGGTATAAACATGAAATTTAATTTGATCACAAGAACACCTTGGAGATTATTATATAATATACATATATATTCTTAACTTTGTGATAAAGTTTCTTATAAAATGAAAGTAGAGTTTCAAATCATAATACTTTTTCTTTATTTCTCTCCCCTGCAAGCCTTCTACAAATCATCTCAGTAAAGATCAAATAACTCCCTTTTGTAAAATTCATATTTCCTTCTCTTCATGTACAGAAATGCAGATGGGCTTTTTTTTTTCTCCAAATCAATATTACAACAAAAATGCCATAATTACAGCATAGGATATGAAGAATACCACAAACAAGCTTGCTTTTATTTATTATATTACTGAAGAAAAGGGCAAGCAGGAAGAATGAAAACAAGTAGAAAAACCTGTGCAGAAAAAGCTGTAGAGAACAGGACCAGTAAGTAAAGACATAGTTTTCTTCTTCCCTACTATAATAACTGTTGTGAAAAGACATCTTTATTATTTAATTGCATAAAGTAGTTTTGTCCTTTTTCTTTGAAAATACTGGAAAAAAAAAATCAGCCCCCTAGAACTAGACTGAAACAGTGTGCTCACATTTGGTAGAGGAAGATCAGTTTTACCATGTCTATGTTGCTAAATCATAGTATAGGTGCAGTTATACCTCTAACTATGTGTACAACAGTTGTAGCTGGTATAATTGAAAAACACCTGACACAAAGGCCCTTCTACAGAGCACACGATGTAGGCACAGCAGCCCAAAGGAAGCAAGTATTCAAATATGTTATCTCACTCATTCAGATTTTTTTTTAAAGTAGTCCGTAAATATTGCATATTTGTAAAGAATGTGTCACGCATTTTTTAACATACGCCCATTTACTTGATTATGTAATTTTTTTGGTAATATTTGAAACCCCAACCAGTGTTTGCCAAAGTGTGAGTTGTTTCAAAGGCACCCACACATCAGCACAACATAAGGGATAAGAGCTGGAAGGATGGAGCCCACATTCATGTATGAAAAATGAATCCTGGACATGATAAAGTGTAACAATAATCAGCATTAAAGATTTTTTTTTAAGTGTTGATAAAGTGTAGAAATTGCTAGTGAGACCTTTATTCCAATGTCAGAAACGGAAGTTTATGACTGCTGAAATGGAAGTTATTAACTGCTTTTTAATAACTACTGTCTTCTGATCTTCCTGTTGTAATAGATACATAAACTTCTACTGTTTGTTTTTCCTGAGGGGGTGGTATTCTTGAGTTTTGCTATGGTATTCTTGAGTTCCTCCAGGAAGTCTTTGGCAGAAAATTAAACCTGGCCTGCTAAAGATTTAGAGGAGAAAAGGGGCTATCTGGAACTGAAAACAACAGAACAATGACACTAAAAAGAAAACCTTCTCAAGAAAGTGATAGCCTTGAGATGAAGTACATTGACCACCCTCAAGCACAGTTTATCAGTTCCAATGTTGCAAGCCCTGTTTGTCTGCAGTCTCTTTTCAATGATACTGGAAATCAAGTGTATGACTTTGGAAACACACACTAATGAAGTCCACGTGCACTGCTACCAATGTTATTTTGGCTTCTTTGTCTAAGTCAGAGGAATACATAAGTTTTGAAGGCATTTCATCCCTATGGTTCTCATTAAAACCAATGGAAGTATCTTTCAATCCCATGAAATCGTTATGAAAACTGACCTCTTCATCTACTGCAATTACAGGATTGCAACTGGCACTTGTTAGCTTGGTCTACAGTGTAAGGAGTTCTTGGAAGCTTATTTTATGGTGATAAAATCAGTTTAGCTATTTAAATGCTGGAGGTAGAGGTCAGCCAAGTTGCACTTTGTCCCATCTGTTGTGTTACAGTTACAAGGCAAGACAGTTTTCAATGCACGTAAGATGGAAACAAGAGCATCTTTGACAGACACTGCAGACTAAAATAAGCTCAGAGAGCTCAAATAGGTTAAGATTCAACCAACCACAGGCAGTGGCTGCAGGACATTATACGTTGATGCCGCTTTAAAGAAAATATTAGAGAAGTATATCTTCAGCCTGCATGAGGTGGGAAATGTTGATGCTCCTCTTAGACACACGTGCCCCTGGTTGTCTCGCTTTCAACGAGACTTGATATTTTAGCATTATTACAAGGGAAGAATTTGATGCACGTGAAGCATTCTGGGCTTTCACGAGAAGGTAGTTACAAGACCAGAGCATCCTCACTGCAAGTAGCTGATGGCAGAATTAGAAGTACACCACAGGCAATAGTAGTGACTTCTATGGCAAAAATATTTTACAACCGACATTACTTTCGTCGTGACAGATAGAGGTTCACCATATGTAACTCTGCATTAGCTGCCTAGAATTAATTTATTACCACATGACTGTCTAGGGTCCCTACAAAGCTGCACAAGAGAGAATCTTCTCTCTCTACCTGCACAAGAAAGGTATCTTCAGAGTCAATGCATCCCTGATAGCCCTCCTTTGGGTTGGTAAGAAACACCTTTTAGAAGTATATCTCTTTTCAACAATGACCCAGAGGATGCAGACAAGAACCACCTAAAAGGCTAGAAGATTAGTCTAAAGCAAAAAAGTTGGGCAAAATTAATTTCACTTTGTATGTTAGAAAGGTTCTAGCTATTTAAAATTAATCCTGGAAGTATACTATGTTTACTTTTACTGGCTTATATATAGTAAAGTGTAGGTTGTATCTAATGGCTTCTAAATGCTTGAAGGATTTTACTCACTTGTATCTAGTTTACTATTTTAAGTGATATGTAAATAAGAAGTCAACCAAAATTCAAAAGACAGGATGATTAAAATCTAGGAATTGGAACAAGGAGTATGAAAGCCTCACTGATAAACCACTGATAGAAATCACAGTGATCAGATTCTTTTTCTAGGTCTGCCACAGGTCCACTAACGCACTCTGGGCATCACCTTCTAGGATGTCACCTACAAAGTGGAGATAACATTAATGACGGAATTTAGAAAACAGTTCAATACCACCAAAAAAATTATATATATCTGATTTAAGACAGACTTTTGGTGCTTTAAATCACTAAAAACTGTTTGAGGCAAGAGGTGTCACTCAAATCCTAAGACAAGCCGACCTGTTGTAGTTTTAAGTTCAGTCAAGTTAGAAGCCTTGGATTTAAACCTGGTTGATGGAGACTGACATTGTGCAAAGATGAAAGAGGACCATTTTACACCAAGCGAGCTTCTAGTTTTACATGCTTATTTATGCCTTGCAAAATACCAAACATTTTTGTGTTAAACATTACAAAATAAGAAAGAATGAAAGTTGCTGTTTTCCTGCTTGGAAGATGTAGGAAATAATTTCTCTCTAAAAGAGAAACGTCTTTGCGAAGGTAAAAAAGGCAGCTAAAGAAAAGGAATGGGATCATCTGCAAAATTACTGAGGAAAAAGGTTTTGTAACTAATGCATAAAAATGAAGAATCATTCTAATGATTGCTACCAATTTTGGGTATATTTAGATAACACCTTATTTGCAAATCAACAAATTCAGAAATGGGGAAAGAGATGCAAGTTACTCCACAGAATTTGGACTTTTACTAAAAATAAAACTAAAGTAAAATATGATTTTTGACTATAACATGAACGAGAAAGAAGGTAACTTCTGCAGAAAATGGCAAAGAGAGAAAGATGTAAGGTAAGGCTTAAGGTAAAACTGTACTTGCACATTGCACTCCGGAGCTCCTACTGCTTCTTGGCTTTTTGCCATCTCATTCTCTGTACATCATTTCAGATGGGAAAACTGCTATCAGCGACTTTCAGAAATGAAAATATATGGTGTGACTCAGAAGTTCCTCGCTAAGCCAAAAAGTGACAGGGAGGAGAAAAAGATAGATTTTTACCTGGGGCAGAAAGGAGAAATAATGAATACTAGAATGTTATAGTACATTTGAAAGATTCATTAACCTCAGTTTTTAATTGAGCAGACAGTAAATAAAAGACTGACTGAAAATAATCAGATTAAATGAATGATTTATGGTCTTAATGCTTTTATCTGTTAGGCTTTTGAAAAATAATGTGTCACAAATTAGTATAATTAATATTTTGCACTGATGTAGAACCTTTTGTATAAGGTTGCTAGTGATCTATTAATCCTATCTACTTATCATTATTCAATGAAATGGGCAAAGATTACTGTAATATTGAGATATTTGTGTGCAGCCCAAGGTACAAAATTTCATCTCCTCTTGCTTTCTCTTACAGGCTATGAATGTGAAATGTTACAGCTTTCTACTTGTGTTAAGTGTTTGACT
>VZZY01021532.1:10163-36839 GCA_013400335.1 Eurystomus gularis | reverse complement strand
CTCTATTTCCCATCAGTAGACGACGCTTGGCCACTCCTCNCAAAAGCAGTTTAATAATAACAGAAGCAAAGCCATGCACGGAAGCAAAGGAAAACAAAGACTCTCTATTTCCCATCAGTAGACGACGCTTGGCCACTCCTCGGGAAGCAGGGCTCCAAGATGTGTAGCCGTTGCTCTGGAGGACAATGGAACGCCCCCACACACACACACCTCCTCCTCCTTTTCCCTAGCTTTATAGCTGAGCTGACTTCATATGTTATGGAATATCCCTTTGGTCAGTTGGGATCAGCTGTCTTGGCTGTGTCCCCTCCAAGATCTTGCCCACCCCATCCCACTGTGGGGGGGAATGATGGGAAGAGCCCTGGTGCTGCGTGAACACTGCTCTGAAGTAGTCACAACACGCTTGTGTTATCAACACCCTTCTAGCTCCCACCACAAAACACTGCACCATTAAGGCTTCTATGTGGAAAACACGCTCAGCCAGACCCACTACACTCCTCCACCACTTGAGTCAGGAATTTATCATCAATACACTGGAGGAATCTCATGGACTCTGTGAGCTTGGCTGTGTGGCCTGCCCAAGAGATATTACGGTAATTGAAGTCCTTGCCTGTGACTGTGAGGCAACTCAGCTGTCTGCAGGAGGCCTCGTCAACTTCTCCACCTGTAATAACCTCACACAACAAGGTCACCCATGTTAGCTCAACCTTTGATCCTTATCCACAAGCTCTCAACTCGCTCATCATCTGCCCCCAGGGAGAGCTCAACACATTCCTGTTGTTCTCTCACATAAAGAGCAACTCCACCACCTCGCCTTGCAGGCCTGACTTTCTTAAAAAGGACATAGCCATCCATGACAGTGTTCCAGTCATGTGATCATGTCTCACTTATTGCAATGAAATCGTGTCCCTGTGACAGCACACATCTCCAGTTCCTCTTGCTTACTCCCCATGCTGTGTGCATTGGTGTATAAGTATTTCAGAGAGGGAGTTAAGCATTTAGTTCTCACCCTTGAGGGGTGGTAGGCCTTCACGTTCACAGAATTACTAGCGCTCTGCCCCACAAGCACTGAGTTACTACACCCAGGTTCTTCTGTAGCAAATCCGGTTTTGTCCCCTTCCCCCTTTGGACCTAGTTTAAAACCCTCTCAATAAGCCCCACCAACTCATGTGCACAAATCCTTCTTCCCCTTTGAGACAGCTGAGCTCCATCTGTAGCCAGCAGGCCCAGCGCTGCATAAACCTCCCCATTAACAGAAAAAAACAAAATTCCACCACTGGCACCAGCCTCTGAGCCACATAGTCATCAGATGTGTTTTCCTGTTCCTTTCAATATACTTCCCTGCCACTGGAGGGATTGAGGAAAACACAACCTGCGCTCCTGATCCTGCAGCCAGTTGTCTTGGTGCCCTGAAGTCCCTTTTGATTGCTTTTGGACTTCTCTCCGCAACCTCATCACTGCCAACCTGCATAACCAATAGTGGGTAATAATCAGAGGGCCATACCAGACCAGGGAGTTTCCTAGTAATGTCTCTAACCTGGGCCCCAGGGAGGCAGCAGACTTCCCCGTGGGATGCATCTGGTTGGCTTATTGGGCCTTCTGTACCGCTGAGGAGGGAATCTCCTACAACAACTAGTCTTCATTTTTTCTTAACAGAGGCCATCATAATGTATGGGGCTGGCCGACTCACCCCAGGCATCCCCCTGGATGGACTTTCATCTACACCCTCATTAGCCTGGTCCTCAGGTTCCAGAGCCCTGTATCTGTTGTGTAAGGGCAACAGGGAGGGTGGGCAGGGATTCGCCTGCTGCCTCAAGCAGGGACCTGTTTCCATTCCACCCTGTCTCTTAGGTCCCTTCCTTTTACCTGGTGAGAAGAAGGGAGGGGATCTTCTCCTACTGCACCCTCCACCTGCTGCTCTTGCCTCTGAGATGGCAGGGTGTTGCTCCAATAATCTGTCTCCCTCTCTCACTCTCTGATACTCCTTAATCTGTCTACCTCCTCTTTAAGCTCTGCCACCAGGCTGAGAAGGTCATTCACCTGGTCACACCGAACACAGGTGCTGTCTCTGTCATCCTCCACTATAAGTGCCAGGCTCTGGCACTCTCTGCAGCCAGGACCTGGGTACCTGCACGTTTGCAGCTTTAGCTTCTTATATCTACCTTTTACTGTACTTTCTTGTGGACAATTCTGATGGCTGAATCTGGTGCAGAATACAGTTGCAAACTTTTCCAGGGAAAGTATTCCCTCCAAATATTGCATGCCATGAACTTTCTCCTATTAGTATTAAAGACAAATTTTAGTTGCTTACAATAGTGAGGGATTGGTCTATAAGTCTGTAAAGTGGCATGTACACCTATGGTGCTATATAAGTACATAAATAATAATTGTAATTAATGTGTCTCAGCTTCCTGATCTGGAAAGGATTAATTAGTTGAGGAGGATTAATTAGATATTGTTAGCACAGTACTGTGAAGATGTAAAGTGCTATATATATAAGTGCTAGGTACTACTGAATCGTGATTTTCATGTTCTTTGTGCTATACTTAGTAGCTTACAAGTTCTAAGATTTCATTTGCTGGAGTATTTGTGAAACTGGATGTGTCTGTCTTAGAGACTCTGAGTCCACATAGTTATGTTTGCATATAGTTTAACATTAAAGCCTTGTGTAAACAGACCTGCTTCAGTTTATAATTGTTGAAACCACCAGGGTCACATTGGAAACAAAAATACTTTAGAAGATTCATGGTTGTAGACATCTGGTGTAGAGTTTTATACAAACAAATACTACTTTAATGAAACTTGAACTTATACAAACTAAGAAAAATGGTGCTAAAGAGAATTTCCAAAGGGAGGAAAAAGTAGGTTTGAGTTGCAGGAGGTTTCAGAGACTCCCAGGTGTTGTCTCAGTAAGTACTAGATCACAATTTCCAGTCACCTTAATAAAATGCCCATTTTCTTTTACTCACATGGCATTTGCTACATCAAAATATATAACAAGAAAAGAGTTAATACAAAAGTGAAAAAAGATCTCAGACTGTAGAAGTAAAACTAAGAAGTTCAGCTAAAAGTTCTGTAAAATGTGAATTAGCTTTTGCGTGAAGCAAGGTGATTCATTTTAACCCTGTTTTACAAATTAGGGATAAGGCTAGAAGATCATTATGTGACTTCCTATTTCCTCAAGTCAAATATTGCTAAACTACATCAGATATTCAACTGTAAATCCTTTAAATACTTCATTCTATAATTGCACATAGTCTTGCAAAGCAATGCAGTCATCACTCTCCTAAAGGGTGTATCAGAGCAAGAGAGGACAGAAATAATTTCCACCGAGTCCTATATTTACAACCCAAATCTGTAAACTTGCTACATTCCCTTATCCTGCTACTTATGTTCATGTGGAAGGATAATCTGGGAAAGAATTGCTGAATGATTTACTAAGTCAGTGGGAAACAATGATGCCATACTAATTGCAACAGAAGTAAGGGTTTCCTTGGTACCATTGAAACAGCAGAGAGTATAGCAGAACTCTATTCATGGTGCGTAGATCCCATCAGTAAATGTTAAAGGTAAGGCTAGTGGAAAATAATATTTTACTTCTATTTGGCAACCTAGAAATGCCATGCAGCAATTAATGAATATCTTGAATTAATGCTATTAACACCCTGTATTAAAGCCTGAGTAAAATGTCTTAAAGCATAGGCATAATGAGGCAGCTGGTCTCAAATAGCTATCAAGAAGCCCTTTGTGACCAATGGGACAATGCAATCCAGGAGGGCAATCCAACCTGTACAAAAGCAGGTAGGATGAGATGATTGTTCAAGATACTTGCCTCTCTCTACTGACTGGAGATGTCTAGAATAAATAGCAAGAGAAAATGTTTGTATCTTACAGATGTAACATAGATGTCTAGCATAACTGCTAGACTTCCTTTGGGGAAACTGCAGTGCACCAAATAATTTTTAAAGCTTTCCATCACTTGCCTGTACAGGTTGCTGCCATTTGGTGTAGGCAAACTTTTCTGTTGCTACTGATTACACTAGCTGTGTAAAGAATCACTCATTTCCTTTAGTGAGCACAGTATAATGTCTTCCTATATGGCCATTACATTGGTTCCAGCTATAGCACTTCATGATAGGCTAGCTGCTTCTACTACTAAACCAAAAGGAAGCATGACTATAGTCATAAAACATTTCAGCCAGGGCCTGTGGCTGTCTGCATAAGGTATTGCAATATAACAATATACGACCAATGTAAAGTCTGCCTAAATATACAAAATGTGGGTCTAGCAGCCACTCAGCTCCTAACTGGTGTACTCTAAAAGATTATTTAATTTATTGTTGTAAATATACCCTTTGGAGACTGAAAAGGACTCATGAAGAGGATGAAAGAGCAACTAATTGAAATGTCCATCCCAAAAGTTAGAACTTATTCACAGTTGTCAAAAAAAGTTATTCCTTCTCTTTCTTGCTGTTAGACATGGAGAGTATTCTGATTACATTTCCTGATGCCTAGAAAAAATTTCTCTAGACTTCTCAGCCTTACTCTCTGTTTTCTATGCAACAAGAATACTAACACATTTGTGGTTTGCCTAGTAGGAATTCAGCTACATCTTTTTTCATTAAGGATCAGGGAACAGATATTGAATTCTCCAGCACTAATAAGATATGTCTGACCAGTGTATTTTTCTGTGGTCGAGATAGTGACAGTAACTGTTCATGTATTTTTTCTATGTTCATTAGGAACTGAACTCAAATTACACATACTCTGATGATGCATAAGGCAACATTTTCAACACACTTCTAGAAGCCCGTATGTCACTAGCTTTTGGCATACAGTAGAATGTTTGAGGAGAGATGATGAGTCCTTGTATCATAATATTCAAGGGGTGTTGCCTTAGAAAAAGGCTGAGAGAGTGAGAACTTATCTCAGAAGCATGAATTAGCAGTTCTTTCCTGTGACTGGTGTTTGACAGTGTTCACCACAAATTTACCATGTTTTGGATATTTCTTTCCATATTTCTCTGTCCCTCACATGGTCAACAGCCTTCTCAGAGGACTTTGATGCTGCAGCTATCAGTCTTGCTGTTG
Source organism: Eurystomus gularis (assembly GCA_013400335.1). NCBI lineage: Eukaryota > Metazoa > Chordata > Aves > Coraciiformes > Coraciidae > Eurystomus > Eurystomus gularis. The sequence goes on along the minus strand of VZZY01021532.1, from coordinate 31,749 downwards.
AGCTTTGGCTGACGTTCTCAGGTGCCAAGCAATGCAGGATGCTGATGCCAGCTGTCTCAAGAGGCTCAGCCTACAAGTAAACTACATTTAATAATAAATAATAAATAATAAAGCATTAACTACAATAATTGGTTTTAACCTTCCTTAATTGAGAAACATCCATTTAAATTATTACCTTTTTACAAACATGATTTCATCACATCTATTATGTCCACAGTTACTTTAATGTTTTATGGTTTGCTTTTATTTGCTGTAATTTCTGGACCTCCAGCTGTCAATAAAGCAGTATTGCAAATTAAATCTCCTCATTTAAGTCTGGTAGTTTTTCCTTGGCCTCTTTTTAGAGCTTTTCAGTTTCCATCTCAACTTCTTTGTTAATATTTTATAGTTCTTCCAACCGCTCACGTGTGCTCATCCCTTGTACAACTGTGATGACATGCTCTTTGCTTTGAAACATCAGTAAGTTAATTAGAGTGATGGATACACTGTTCAGCCTGGTCTCAGTATGACACACTTAGATTTCAAAGAGTCATGTGGAAATAATCTTAGCTTTCATTATATGATCTTTGTGATTTATTTTGAGTTTTCCCCATTGGCTGATGTATATGTGGGTGGCAACAGAGCTCAGATTAACTTCTTGGGAAGAAGATTTTTAGGTGCACAGAGCCTATTCATGCCCTTGTATTAAAGGAAGAAGCACAGGACTGTAAGAGGTAGGAAGAAGTCATCTTCCTACATGGGTATGCCATTGCATCGTTCATGTAGTCCAGCTCACACTGAAGCCTTCATTGATTGCTAGTCAGTAATTATAATAACAATAATTATCTAATTGGTAAGAGTATCATCATCTTCTCTTTAATGATTTGCATAGCTTTTAAGTTCCTATGTGGGCTGTATTTAATAATCAGTCATGAAATATGCAAATTCACAGGACATTTGCTTCAGGATGTCTTGAAATGAATTGCAAAGTTGTAAAACTCGATCCTTAAACAAATGTGTGGAAGCAATAAAAGCCAGTCTTCATTGAAATAGTGCTTGACATAGTTTTGTCAGTATACACTAAATCTGTGGACCAACTGCCCACTTGAGGACAGGGTCAAAGTGAATACCTGTCTGGCATGGGAAAGCACAGCCACTTCATCAGGGCTGGCTTGTAAAAAAATTTGGCCTGTACAGTGAAGGATGAAAACATCTCTCATCATCTGAGACCAGATACTTCTGCAGTTCCTTCCTGCAAACAATGGCCACCATGCTCAAGTCATACATTCAACTTGATTTCAAAACAATTTTGAACACATGACAGATATCAAACAAATTTGTGAGATGAGGCTCTAATGTCAATAAATGTCATGAACACAGACAGCTGAATGGAAGGAGGAGACCTTATAAATACTACTACTACTAAAGAATAGACCTTAGCATGAGCTCAACCTTTCTGAAAATGAAAGATTCTTTATAGGAAAGGGGTATTGTTAGTGTTCTAACTATGAAGAACATTTTGTCTAGAGAAGCATAAGGCACAAATACATGGGAAAACAGGTTTTCCTTGTACCACACCGTTTGAAATGGCTTCTTATTCCTGCCTTTTCAGAAACAGATCACAACAAAAGTAAGCAGTTCACCTGTTCTTGGGAAGGCAAACACTAATACCATCCTTTAAAAGAAACAAATATGGAAGCAGAAAGATAATGTTATTTAATAGGGACACATATACACACAAAAAAAGTCCTTACCACTACATGTGACTGAGATAATCTCCAGGTACTGGCAGTGCTAAAAAACGCAGATTACTTCAGGTCATCTGCCCTTAGAATTCATTTCCCTCTTCCTTCCCCAGTCATCACTGCACCTGTAACTGTCTTGGGAAGATGTTTTTGTTTCTGTACTGAGAAAATGAAGAATTTGGATATATCACTGGTATTCAAAAAACATTCAGAGCCAGTCATCTTCTTTTTGCAGCTGTAAGCCCACAAATATTTCCAAAATTTACCTTCCTGGCAGTGAGATAACTGAACTTATTAACTATATTGTAGTGGTTGAACAATGCTATGGCATCATTACAAGCCAACTTTTGGTTAGTTATATGAACTCTTATGGTAGGATTCATCCTCTCCAATGATAGGTCCCAAAATACAGGCTTTAGTCTGAACTAATAATCTCTTCTGCCTCTAACATCAATGCAAAGTGACAGACACTTTTGAAAGGTGATTTGATCTCATCACATTAGGAAGAGATGAATCATACTATCTCAGAGGTTCTCATCTTCATTCACTGAGTGGAAGAAACCTATCAGACTTGCTTACCTGGGCACCTAACTCTTGTTGATTATGAAATGTGCAGTATGACTAATTAAACCAGTGATATTTTGCTATTTTTCCCAGTAGTTCTATAAGCAAAAGCAATTCTGGATTAAGTTTCCCAGTTCTCAGAAAGCAGAATGAGTGACCCAGCAGAAAAATAGTGTGAATTTCCCAGTTTGAACTTCCCAAAAAGGTATGGAGAAGGTACAGAAATAGAGTTACTCTGTCTTTACAATGCAAAAAGTAGAAACCAATGCCTCCTCTTTGCTACGTATGGAAGATATTCTAATTTTCTGTCATTTCTAATAACACAAGGTTTTCCAAGCACAAATGTTCTCCCCCCAAAATAATAAGGTCTCAAGAGATAACAAAAGAATATGAATATGCTGCTCCTTTTTTACTTTGTCACGTAGGTTACAGAAAGAGTGCATGAATTTCAGTGGTTTCCCATACAATAAAACACTTTGTGTGCCCATATCCTCTTAAGATTTAGGACCCTATTTCAAACTGTTAAATTGCCCAGGAAGGTGATTCCACATACGGAGACTTTAATTCTTTCTATAATGAAGAAAGGGAACTGGTGTATTTAATTTTGGAATCATATTTTAGTGAGAGCAACAAGGTTTCTATTGACCCAGTAGATTCTTGTCATATCTAATTTACTGATGCAGAGTTTTGTAAAAGCAAACATATATAAATGTATAAGCTTCATCTATAATTGCGAAGCATAGATAAAAATAATTTGACATTGAAATTTACACTTAAGAAGTAGTGCACTTCATTGCAATCAATTTTTCATTATGTTGTTGAGATCAATAGCTACAAATAAGATATAAAAACTGTATTATTGATGTGGCACATGTCAGTATAAAATGCACAATTTTCTATAGCATTTCAGTGGAGGAAAATTGTGTTATACCATTTCCAACATTATACATACTGGCCTGTAGAGAATGCTTATTAAAATCAATGTACAGTAAACTACACTCAGGGATATTTTACAAAATAGAGAAAGGTCAGAGAATTTATGAAGGTTTCAAAAAAAGACAAAATCACCTTGGTGTGTAAGTATTTTTCCAAATGCCTGTTTGGTAAGGGGACCATCTAACTCACAGAATTAGGAAAGGAATATATGGTCTCTGATTTCTTGGCCAGAGTACCAATCTAGACTAAGCTGCTGATGTTTCAGGCTCTACTTAAAGGTAATGCTTTTCTCTGAAACCAGTGATTCAGATCAGATGGAGCATGATAAACTGTCAACTGTATTGGTGAAACGGTAGAGCATTATGTCCTACCTCAGACTGCAGCCCTTCTGTCACTCTTGGCATAAGATGCAGTCTTGAAAAAAGCCCAGAGATACAATGGTAAAATGCAGGTTAAAGGAGAGTGCTGACTTACATCAGCACAAGTCACAAGTCACATGTCATTTCACTCACATGAAATCAGAATCAAGGACAGAACATCTACTGCCCATATTTCTCTTTATTCCTGGTACCCCACCATATCTCATTCCTGATAGGTGTTGTTACAGTCACTGACATCTTCCCATCACAAGATAGACCCAGAAAGATATGGAACTGCTAGTGTCAAATGGTAAAACTATTTGGAGAGAGAAATTGTTTAACTTTGGAAAAAAAACTTGTGGATATTTTCAGGCAAGATGACTACGGAGGAGGTGCTGCAAAATTTGGAATTATTCTTGGTAGAGGAATCACAGAGGTTTTGAAAGGTAAGACAGGGAGTAATGAAATACAAGGAGGAACATCTGACCTCAGACGAAAAAAAGTATGAAGAATCATTTCTGTGGAGGCAAATCCACAGAACTTCCACAGTTTATGTTAAAGAACATAAACTTTCACACGTACCTACTTTCCAGTGAAAATACTCTTTAGGATTACAATGTTTTGGAGAAGAAGTTATATTCAGCTTTGTTATTTCTTTTCTCTCTTTCCCACCTCTCAGACATATTCCAGAGTACATAACAAATATTATGCTGAACAATTAATGAACAGCTTTAGCATCCACTGAATCAACAAATTTAGTAGTAAATAAGTAGGATGCTTCTCCTGGCAGTTCACCATAATTGTGTTGACTTAACTGATATAATACTTGATGACATTGTAAATACAGTTTTGTTTCTTTTTCTAATAGACTGCTTTCTAAAGACATTGCAAAGAAGGATACTACAAAAATAGATCAATTAAGGAAAGCAGAAATTCTGTTGAAAATGCATCATTCTTTTGGACTTCACTCATTTCAACAAAATATTATTGCAAAAATAAGGTAAATTAAGTACAAAATGTGTGGGTTCAAAAACTACAGTTCATCATAGATTGATTTATGCAGTGGTTATCTATAGGTATATTTTTTTTCCAATTCTAGTGTCTCATTGATGATACTCAAAATCTCTCTCATTTTCAATTCAGTGGCGATAAACAGGTAAGACTTATTCTTTGGGTAATCAGTATGAACTTTTTCTGTGCTGCTATCAAAATTGAGTACTACATGCCCTATGAACCTTGAAGTTCATTATTCCTATAGAATCCACTGTGTCTTCTTGTGAAATTCAGATGTAAAATTAGGCTAGCCCGTTCAATGACAATACATGCTAGTAACCATATTAGAAAACATACCTCAGTTCAATGTGGGCAATAGTTTGGCCCTAGTTTAGTCTTAGAGAAAAATCTGAAGGAGTTGGTATGCAATATGGTTCTCTATTATTAAAATTTCTACAAACACTTTTAGAAATGTCTCTGTGTTGACCGATTTAAACAAACTGGATAAATATTTGTTAGACATTACAGAGACATCATTATCATAACAGTGGTAAATAGCCCCATTTTAATGCACTTGAAAATGTTGCCTTGTACATTGATTGAGGAACTAACAAGAACATTTGAAACAAAGCACAGATCGACATCACAGCGATTTTCATTAAAAGTGAGATGATTTGTTTAGATGTGCCACTGTGAATGTTAAAAAGCAGCACAGAACAATTGAACTTTAGTATCATTGTGCAGTAGCTTTACCTGCTAAAGTGTTAGGATTTTTAAATGCTCAGCCTACACACAGCATGAGAACTGAATGCTCAACTACCTCCTATTCCTTCAATCCTGACTGCTTTCAAGTCTACTATCTCTTCAAGTCATTTACAGTCTACTCCTTCCTCCAGGATACAATCTTCTCTTTGCTATTTTCATTCCATCTCTCCTTTTTAATTTCTTTATTGTCTTCTGCTGCATCTTTTCTCCAAAGATTTTGAGTCCTGTGTTCTCTTTCCAAAATCTTTTGCTTCTAACACTTTTGTACGCTTTCTTTCCCTTATTTTTTTCCCCTCAGCCATTTCTTGGTGGTTTTCAGTGTTTATTCTCAACAGACAAATTCCAAACCTAGAAAGACAAGGAACTCTACATGCATGATTAGAGATGGGACTGACATCACCATAGTTCCCAAGGTTAAAATGCACGGATGAAAACTGAGTCCACTGGAGTCAGAGAAAGCTTTGACATAGTTTTCAATAAGACTACGTTTTTACTCGATATGATAATCTGTTTGACTTAAGTCAAGATCCTTACAGTCTAGATCACAACTAATCATTTTCTGTCATACCAGATGCTAAACTTTGTTCATCTGAATATCACAGCACAATCAGACCTATAGTAATGAAGTAGGAGTTTAACCTCAGATTCCACCTCTTACGCCTTTCAGATGCTTTCTTAATGACCTCTGACACAATAGATATGGGTAAAATGATTCCTAGTAACCGTTAATCAGATATTTAACTATTTAACTTCAGTAAGCCTAAGAGGTGAACTTTTATATTTAGCCAGATAGTCTTTACACATTGTTTTCCTTTTTAAGGTAATTGGATCTAAAGTTTTCTGGATTTGCTTAGAAGCGTTTTGTGAAGTTTTCTCCCCCTTTATAAATTTATGTTGCTAATTAAGAGATGGCTTTACTGTTAGTACTCAAATGCATAAAACATTTAGTGCCATGAAAAATCCTAACAATAAATAATATTTTGTTTCATTTTCAGTTCTAGAAGGCTCCTCATATTTAAATGCTTCCAGTAAATTATAAAAATACTAGTATTGAGCTTAACTGTGAACCCAAAATGTTCATTTTTGATAAAGACACTTTTTTCAGCTTATTTATCTTTTGTTAACACAAGATATTTTTTAAAGTTCATTTGCTGCAACCAGAATTAAAGGCTATATTCGATTCTTACTTTTAACGGATTCCAAAAACCCTCTTTTTCAAGATAAGACAAAAGGGAAGCAAAGGTGCTGGGTAGGAAGCATGATGTATAAGTAGGTCTATATAAAAACTTCTCTGTACTTGCTGAATCTTTTCCTTTCCTTAGAGTCATCATCTTTTGTCATAGTCATGACAAACTTATGAACCATTGCAAAAGACTTGAAATTTCATTTTTCAGTGCCTTTATTTACCCAAAAGCTTCTACCAGTTCTGTCTATCTATGAAAGCACATAGTTATGACTATATATCATACCACCTAGGTGATATGATTGCAAGTTCTAGTACCCATACAAGATCACATATAAGTTTCACTAAATTGTTACTCACAAGGTTTAACAAGTAAGAATTTCCTTCATGAAATGGACACACTCTCATCTGTGGAGCTAAACTTCTAGACTTACTTTTTCAGAAAGAATAATTTGTGTTGGAGTCAAAGGAAAGAATTGCTCTTTCTCCTCAGTTATGTTAGAAAATATTGGACTAATAATACAAAGCGACATGCAAAAGCAAGAAATAACATTGAAGTGCTTGCAGAAGAGTACAGTTTCAGGCAAATATGTGTTTCACTGTGATTGAGGAAAATTAGCAAACACAGACTGGAATGTTTAATCCAACTATAGATCACACAGTCTTAAAAAAAGTTATGTGCTAAAAATACATTTTTTAAATGTCAATGACTTATTATCCCTTGCCAGTTTGACATGATTAGCTATAATGCATTTGCAGATTGCCACTAAATGACAGAAATCTGCTGACCCTTGGGGTAAACAGAACAGCCATTACTCTAAGATGTAATGATCCATACCATAACTGGTTTATTCCATGATTTCTACCAAAGCAGATTCTGTGTTTTTCATTCCTTCTCAATACACTAAAATTGCACCTGTTTAATTATGTTGTTATTGAATTGGATATCGTTTCACTGGTTAAAACTCTCCTCCACTTAATATGGAGCCTATGTGAGATGTTCAGAGCCCTTGCAAGCCAGACTGTCAATTGTTGTTCTGGACCTGATCAAAGAATGACCAGGCAGAGGAGCTGCATCAATTTCACTGGAATAGCTTTTAACAGTGTAAGTCTAATGTCATCACTTCTATGAGCAGGCAAAATATAGATATAGATATAGATATAGATATAGATATAGATATAGATATAGATATAGATATAGATATAGATATATGTTACTCCTCCCTTCCTTTCCTTCTATCTTATATGGCATGGTATATACTGACTGAAAAACATATATGCGAATGCACAGAGGTCAGTTCACTGCTCATGTCCCACTTCATTATTTTGAAAGTCTTCCTGTTCATTCCTCCCTAAAAGAAGGGGAAATTCCTCCTTGCACTTCATTCTGATCTCTGCTTCACTGGAGTAAAACAAGGGCAATGCCATTAGACCAAATGGATTTCAGGTAAAAGCTCATATTACTTCAAATCTTTGGGACCACATCAAGCTGTGCCTTCCCCTTCATGACAGAACACAAAAGCAAAGTTTCAATTCTACCATTACTCCTTCCTGATTGTCAGAAGCTGGCTCAAGTCTCCAGTACAAGAGTAGGACTATTTTAATTGTATGACCATTGATGAACTCTGGTATTGGATTACTGCATTTCTCTCGGTCACACACTGCATAGTCAAATTAGATGTTAGTATTTATTTGGGCAACATGGGAGACACGGCCTTTTTCATGACTGTAAGAAAATCCAGTCTGCAGGACCTGTGCAGTGATGTTCACAAGGCAAGACTCATGCAGATGCATAGCAAGTAAAAATCATTCAGCTACGCTGGGTGAAATGTAACTTCAGTGGTAATACGAGCTGAGAGTAGATGTTCTCTTCAGCAGAAAAGGGAAAAGGGGACATGGGCAAAAGCTTTACATCTCAGAGCTTCTGCTCTGCGTTCACCAAGCATAGCCTAAGACTGGTCCCAAAGTTTAATTTTAAATGCTAGGGATCAAATACTCTTTTCTCGTGCACCACTGTAAATGTGAGAACTTTGGTGGTCTTAGCTGCATAACTTAAGAATCAGTGCTGCACTAAAGGGTATCAACACTTACCAGAATGGAGCCACTTCCCCCAGCTTTTCAACAGCAACTGCTTTAAAATCTGTGGAGTTTATACCAGTCTAAAGTCCACAGAATGAAAAGTATAATCAGCCTCTTATTGCTCATAACAATCTTCAAATACATTCCTAAACTTTGCATGGGGTCTCTCAACGCCAGTATAGCTTGTCAAGAACATTTTGGGACATATGTGACAACAAATGTTTAAACAGGTCTTTCCATAAAACAGAGGCATTAAAAAACAGTATGTCCTCGCAAAAACTCTCTCCTGTATTTTAAATCCAAAAATCTTAATCCTCCTTTTGAAGCAGGATAAAACAGAACAAATCAGCTGATGTCAAAGAGGTTGCATCGGGGTAAATCTTGTGTAATCTATCAAACAAATCAAAATCAGAGGGTCTGTGATCTTCCCACATATTCCATATTATTATTTGATATGTCTATGTTGGAAAGAAAATGAAAATCCTTATAAAGCCCAAGCTGGAGTGCATTTTCTGTTTCAAAATGCAGTTTCAAAAAGATATTTAACCATTCTCTTTGGAAAGCAATTAAAATATCCAGTGGAATATTTATGACTCAATTAAACATTTAAAATATTGAAAAAGCTTCGTAATTATATCTTTGGTTTAAACACTAAATATGGCCATGTCAGAAAATACCTGCAGTCCCTATAGATTCCTGACAGGATTTGTTTTTCACTTTTGGTGAAAAAGCTATTCTTTGTAAAATATTCCCACACATGCCTAAGTTTATTTCTCAAAGCAATACCACAAAGGATATGACCTCTTTACTCCTAGTAACCTTTCATGGTGCTGAATTGACTTGGACATTGGTGCCAGTCAACACAGCTTGATTTGCTATGGTAAGAATAAGATTATATCTAACAGACTATGTCATTTCCAGGTTCAATAGGCACAGATTTAAAACTAGTCCTCTCTTTGACCCTCTGGATTCTCTTGAACTATTGCACCTTCTTTGACAATGTTTGTGAATGAATGAATTCATGACGACTCAAGGTTATTTTAATGATAATGGCAATGTGCTCACAAAGGAAAAAGGAAAAGGCTAGTAGTACTGGCACTAGTGCTTCTTCACCACAGCCGACTTCCTTTTTGACAGACTGACTGTGGAGTGAATTCCTGTTTATGGTCAAAGGCTGAAAGCTGTTGTGTGTCTGCAGCAGCGCCGCTGCTACTGATCTGTGAACATGACATGCCTGATAATATTGCATTGCCATGGCAACAACAAACACGGGGCAAAATTCTATTAGCTGGAGTGACTCACTGAGTCAAACAGATAATGTGATGGGCCTGGCCAACTGCCCAACAAAGGCTTATGTGAAAGTTGTGATGAATTAACTTTGCCTTGTTATGTCTGTTTTTTGTATAAATTCTCTTCTTGCTACTTATTAAGTCCTCATATTTTTGGTGGTTGCTCAATATATATATATCACTGGGAAATACTTCAGCAGCAATTAGCCGGTCTGATGCCTAATATAGGGCTTACACTTCTTTGTTTTAGAGGTGCATTTTTTTCTTTTCTTCCTTTTTCTTAATTTCTCTGCAGGTGATTTATATGGAAAGACAAGTGCATTGTTTGTGAGAAAAAAAGATCCAGTCCCCTCCAAAATATTTGACAGTGTCTGAGAAGTGGGTGTGGCTTGGCACAGTGCTGCTTTTTCTTGTATATTCATGCGATCTTCTCGTTTAAATAGATATTCCACAGGGCTACTCTCTAATCAGTATGAGAGAGTAAAAAACCTATACCAGGCATCTTCTGGACCTAACTTCCAGAATTTTAGATCGCTGCCACTTCATTAACTGTAACTGGAACGAGGTGGCGCCAGGCTGTGTTCACTTTCATCACCATATAAGTCAAAAGTGGTATCTCTGTTTCATTCCAGAGGAGCAATTAATAACCATCAGTAATCTGAGTAACTGCCCCTGGACCTTTACCATCACTTCTAATGTGCAAATACCCAAGGCAATAGAGTCAAGCTGCAGCTGCCAGCCACCAAAAAGGAAGCTTTACCCAGAAAATATGTGACTGGTCTTGCCTCCTCTTAGCATCCCCAGTGCAACCCCTTCTGCAGAGAAGTTCCCATATGAAAGTGCAAAACGTCAAAGTAGACCCTCACAAGTGAAGAAAATCAATATAAGACACCAAAAGACAGCAGGGGGCACTAAGAACTTGCAGCCCTTCAACCCTGGAAGGGAAATCTCTTGACTAAAGGACTCAAAAATATGGAGCTTTATTGCTTCAGCATCAGGTCTGAGAAGGAGAGCTTGCAATTGTGGTACATATGGAGTAGGCTTCTAACCCAAAACAAACAAAAAATGTCCACTAAAACTAAGAATACATTAGTTTTCATGTTCAAGGGTCACATTTTCCTCTTCTGTGGCAAGGAAAAACCCTACAGAAAAGGAAAAAAGAGAAGGAAAGCAATCACCTTTAAGTCATCATCCTGAGTTTAGTGCATTTAGTGTTTGGGGTGACCTCCCATCACTTTCATGTTCATACACACACCCCACAAGGTGAGACTGTGAGAATCCCTGAGTTGGAGGATATGAACATGGAAGATTGCATTTCTGCCCAAATTTCTCAATCTCTCTCTTTTTTTTTTCTTCTTTATTGTTTTGTGTCGTAGACACCTCTTATTAGGTCACACTGTTAGAATTTTCCTGGGGCACAGTTAAGGCTGCCGCAAGACCTCCCATGCAGAGAGATTCCCAAGTTTGTATGATGAGCTGTGAGAAAGTTAATGCAGAAATGGACATAATTAAACCTACCATGAACTTTGTGGAATGAAGTCTGGTCTCCTGTCTTATCCATTTTCTGCTGCTCCTCTCTTCCTTATAAGAGGAGGATACTTTGCAGGATGCAAAATAAAGGTGGTATGACCTTGGAAGACATCATTGCCTTATTGAGAAAATGGTGAGCTCTACATATCCAAGAGTACTTTCAGTATGCAGATGGCATGGTATTTTCTGGTTTTAGACTACAAAAGGGTCTGAATTGAACATGTGATAGTTATCTGAAGATTTCAGATTTAGTTGCCATTTTCTCCTGATCTATTTGCAAATTTTAAGGCAAAAGCCAAATAGACTACCCTATATATTTTTTTCATCATTCTTACCAGACATTCCTTGCACTGAGGTCATAACTTCTGCTTTACCTAGAACCTGTAACAATATCCAATCTTGATTTAAAAACATAATGTGACAGAGACTGCATGACTTCCCTAAGCAAGCTGTTTAATTATTCTCCTCTAGAAATAAATACTTCCTGGGACTATAAAGTTCCTTCTAAAACTGTGCCACTCCCCAAGCAGTGGAATTTAAAATAGCCATTTTATCTGACCTGTTGAATAATTTTCTTGAAAGTGTCCTTTTTGCCTTACGGCTCAGTCTGAGAAATATATCACAGTTATTCCATAAACATAGATTACATAAAATTATAACAATTTTTTCCTATTAAAAACAACTATATAACTTCAACTTCTCTCCAAGCTGTTAGATAATGATCTTATCTAGGTCACAAATGTGCTGAAATAAAGTAGCCAGAGAAGAGTTTGTTTGAACTGCTCCTTCTTCCTCTAGGCGGAGAGATAAATGTATAAAAAGGAAGGTTCCAGCAATTCTAATAGGGAGGCTCTCCCATCCCCACCTGCAGGCTCACTAGGGAATTTACAAGTGATCCTAAATGTGTCTTCCTGGGTTAAAGGCACCCCGGCAGAGGAGGGTTAAAAATTGAAGACCTTGATCATTTTATTCAGAGACCTCCAACAGCATCAGGCAGTGTTCTGAACTGCAGTGGGTTGTGGGGTTTTTTTTTTATATAATACATTTTTTGCACATCGTAAATATTGGTTTAGCTAGTCCCTTATTTTGCTTAGTCCCTGAATCACAGAAGCTACTGCTCCGTTGCAACAAGAGGCTAAGGGCCCAGTGCTTTTGGCAGATCCCATTAATTAACTGTGGGGACTGTTTTAAATCCAGAATTCTCTGCCTGCCTCTGCTGCCACCCTAGTCCTTCTTGTGCGAAAGCATTGCCGACATTTAATTAAGTTGATACAGTGAAGACAGCTTCCATTGCTCTCCTTGAAAGCTACAGCTCCCAGACAGTTGTTTGGTTACCTAGATGGAAAACCTGTTTGGTTATCTTAGTTAGGCAAACTATTAAATATAGTTAAAGATATTTTTTTTTTCCCTCTGACAAAATATAATCCCAATTAAAAAAAAAAAAAAAACCACAACTTTTCCCTTTCAAAATAACCATCTTTAATGAAAACAAAAGCATAGCTATAGTATGAGTATTTTCTATTCAGTAAGTGATTGTCAAGCTGCAGGGTATAAGAGGTAAGTACATATAGATAGCCTGCACTAACCAGAAGTAACTAAAGGCACTGCTGTCACAGAATCACCACCACATCTTGTTTCATTGTTGAGTGAGCAAATGGCAAAACCCCACACTTATACAGTGAAGTTAGGGTTCCTCCTTTCCAAAATCAGACTAGGAACAGCCTGTTGGTTTTGTTTTGTTTTGTTTTTTTCCCATGTAGCTATTAGCTATTCAAACTCACCAAGTGTGAATAGCTTCAGCCTTGAGTTCTCTTTGTTCTCTACTGTCTTTTGGGTCTTCTGGAGTACTTAGAGGAGGCAGCTGGGATTGACTTTAGGAAACATAATAAAATATGTGTCATGCCACTCCTCCACAGCAAAGTTTGTATTTTGCAGAAGCAAGGCCACAGTGCACCATACCAGGAAGTACTACAACTGGAATCTTTTAGTATTTTGACAGATATGGCAAGGGAGAGAGGAGCAAATGTATCCCTTTTTTGTTATACAATTGAAGATACTGCTTTGTCATAGTGCACAGAAGTATAACCAGGATGCATTGCAAGGTACACTGAAACAGAGCTATGAGATGCACAAATAAGGAGAATGGAAGGGGAAGAGAGCACCTTCCTTACAGATCCTTCTCCAAGTGTCTCACTAGAACTGTGATGCCAAGGAGAGGAGCAGCAGCTACCACTCTTGCTGTTGATGCTGTTACTAATGGTCCAGTGCCACCTGGGAATGTTCCAGCAAATTAGTGGTCCCTGAAGCACAGCTGCAGGGATCTAGTGCTGGTTCAGATCCTGGTACTATTGTGGGAGAGCATTATTACCCTCTCAATTTATCGGCCACAGGTGAGTTAGCCTGCTTTTTCTGTCGACCATGACTGGTAAATGCAGAGCTGAATGCCTGCTGGCTCCATGCATGTAGCTGTATTTGGTCATGTGCAGTCAACCATCCAGGGGTGCAGGAGCCCAGAAGGTCAGCTCTGAATAACAGCCTCAAATAGTTTAAATAAGCCAAGTCATTTTGACTCTTCAGTAAGTATTTACCCCAATTTCAATCCAAATAAACACTCTCATTTGAATTTCTTGGTTGGCTTTCTGTTGTTGTTTTTATCATTTTTCAGTCTTTTTTTCTTGGAATCTAACCTAAAGAGAAGAAGACTTGTGAAAAGGCATTGGAAAAAAGCTATCTTAAGTTGTCCAAACAGGCAAAATATGGCAGGAAACATTTTTTTCTTATATGAAGTTTGTAGTCTTGCCTAAGTAGGAACAGTTAGGGCAGGTTTTGAACAAGCTTCTGAGTGTCTGAGACTTATTTGAACACAATGTGAATGCTAAACTACATGTAGTTTGCCCAACAGTAGGTAAGAAGGATCTACAAGAGAATAATTCAAAGTATAATTAAGAAACAAAAACTTTCAGTTAATCAGTTTGCCTGCCCCTCACCTGAGGTTACATTTTCCCTAGCTGTTAATTAAGCTGTGCCAAAGTTACTAATCTTGATGAACTTTTGGTATTAGGGAAGCATAAGGTTACTGGTTATATTTTATCATGTATACTGTCTGAATATGCTCCGACAAGTTCATTCCTTCTGATCCTTTTCTGCTTCTTGTTTGGATGCACACACATCCCTGGAAATTAATTATGCTGGAAGATAGCAAAAAATTGGGCTGAAGTACATTGGTTTGGTATGATATACAGGATGTCAACAAATCAGATTTACATGCAGCAAAACATGCCTAGAGCAATGTTTTAATATACTCTTTTTTACTGAATTTCACAAATCGTATGTTTTCCATTTTTTAATTAATAAATTATCAGGGATGCTCATGAAAGTCAGAGAGTAATAGCATTGCCTAAAACTAGACACAGTGTTGATTAGACATAGCTCCTATTTCTCATGCAAGTCTGTCAGACAACGTACCTGATACTGAAGGGAGCCTGCCCCTGTTAACCCACTTGGAAGTTGTGCTGGGAAGGATACACTGCTGAACTCAACTGCAACAGATTATGCAATCCTTCACTGTATTTTAAACAGCTGATACGGGGCAAAACGTGTCTTTTCTCTGCCAGTTCACCCCCCCTTCCTCAGGATCTCGATTTGTGCCTGGGAGTCCTATGTGACAAAAGAGCAAGATCAACAAAGCAGCTGCCTAAAAAGCAATCAAACTTGTATAATTTAAGCTATGTTCTGACCCAGTTCTCAGAGATAAGCTGTTATCACACTAAACCCTAGTGCCAGCCCAATTTCAGAAAATTTCCATCTTCTCTATTTTTAGCTTAAATATAGTTAGAAAGATGAAGTTATTTTAAATTAAATACAATCCAAATATATAAATAGAGCAAAGAAGGTGCTGCACCCAGAATAGCTTCACCAGAGTTGCAACATTACATTTTCATTTTAATATAAAAATAACATTAAATAGATGGTAACATTTGCCTATTGGGAGATGAGAACAATATAACCACAACATTGTGTTATTCAGTGGTAGTAAAAAGAGATTGCCTTCTTGGCTGTCTAGCATGGTGTCTATTCTGACATCTTTAACAATTATGAAAGATTGTTGTAGAAGATTGTGAGATGTTTTCAGATGCAGTAGTTAGGCAAGTCAAGCCACTATCTTCTATCCAAAGCTAGATTTTTTTTTTTTACACAAAAGATCATGAAGACGACGTAGTGTTATACCTAGACAAGGAATAAGGTAGTGGTGCAATTTTTCATGTACCCAGGAAATCATGCTAGAGAGATTGGAGAAATTCATCCTGTGCGGTACTCAGCTCTCTAATCCAATCTAGTAAAATCATCTTTAAGTTACAAAGCGACAAAAAATACAGAGATTTGTACACCTAATTTTTTTTTTTTAATGTCCTTCAGGGAACCTGGTTTTCAGAAAAGATTGAACAATCCCTTTTGGAATATCTCATCATTTAGGATGACCCTAAACAAAAGCATCCAAATGACTAGTAATTTTCTGAATGCTTTGCCTGTAAAAACATGTTGGATGCTGTGATAGATAAGATTGATTGCATTGAAACTTCTTGTATCCTTATCATGACTCATGCATTTTGTGTTTTCTTGCACAATTTCAAAATGTTTTTTGCTTTCATTAAAAAAACTGATGGAAAATTTCTGGGACATGATCTGCAATGCATGGTTGATGGCCTTCAGGAACCTGATGCCCTAATTCTCTACAAGATGCCACATTTCTTCCTATTTCTTCTTGATATATATCTTATTACAAAGCTGCTTTTCAATTCCTGAGAGACTTTGACTCTTACCAATCACTTGACTGTCACTGAGTACATATAGGCACCTAGTGGTTTACAGCAGACCTGAAACTAAATTTGTAGTTGATATTGGAACAAGATGATGGAGTAAGTTTGAAGTGCAATAGGAGAGCTCTGGTTTCTGCCTATATTAACGGAAGAGTCAGCAGTAGTAGACAGGAGGATCATTATATGGAATATAAACCCCCAAAGCAGAGGACTATTTCATGAATTAAGAACACGCAAACTATGCAAGGATTTTACATTTTAAAGTATCTGAAAATCTGGACCTACATGAGGTTTTGTGCCTGACAAGTACTATATAATTTTTGTAGTAGCAATAGTATTAATTATGTATCATACTACGCTGAGAAAAATATAAATTTTAATATAGTGTACAAAGGTTGTTGATTTATCTTAAACAAAATGGAAATTTTGATCAAGATGTTGAATACATTATGTTGAGATGTCTCTTGTAGCAGCTGATGATATTTTATGTACCCACTCATAAAAATGTTACAGATATATAAAAAATAAATATATTAAATACAAATAGAATTTAGTATGGAAGGTAATTTTAAATATTTGATGATACAATTAAGGATTGTTAATGTTCTTTATTTTCAGATTAAAAATTCATAGGGATTTTCATCCGTTTCATCTTTATTAGACAATGTGTTAGTCATAATTATTTGTTTCATATATTACAAACATTTCATGAATAACAACTATTTAAAATAATAATAATAAAAAGGCTTTTCCTTTAATTGTAATGACTGTAGTATATGGAGATATTATATTTTATGCTGTTACAATGAACATTCTGCCATTATTTCTCCTGCATTTTCTTTACTTCAGAAACACAGATAATAGGCTTTCCATTTTTAAAAACTAAATAATTTCACTGAATTATCTTCAAGTGAAAAAGAAGAAGAAACAAATTTCCTCAAGTTCATATTTGAGAAAAATATCTATTTTTTCTTGAAATTATTTAACTTCGTTGATATCAAAGATATTTTGAAAAAGTGTTCCAAGGGCACTTAGAAAAAGTTACTTGAGAAAATAATCTACACAAGGAATATAGTGATTGAGAGGATTCTTGCTGTCCAGAGGAACCTTTGCTGTTGAAAGCTTGCAGAGTTGTGTGTACAGTATTAATGTCACATGCATCCTGAAACTGGTAAGGAGGTGTCTTGGAGTAATTTAGTTAGGTTAAAAAGAAAGCAAGTCTAAAATAAGGCACTTGTTCTGCCAAGTCCAGACCATCCCTAGGACTGGACTCTCTACCAGCGCCATAAATTAATGTAAGCCAGAGGCCTGGGGGCAGGAGATGGCTTGCCTGTGCTCTCCCTTCCTGCTGAACAGCACATGAGGAGTTTAAAATGCACAGTGAGATGTCTTGTACCCCTAATTTTTCTGATAAAAAAAAAAAAGCAAGAAAAAGTAAATTCTATATTGTATTTATTTACATGATATAAAATGAATTTATTCTGGTATTATTAAAATCTAAAACATGCCTATTCCTTAAATTGAACCTTGCTACTTTCTTTGGTAAGAGTTGATGTGCATAAAAATTCTTCCTGCCCTTCATAAAACTGTTTTATAGTTTCTTCTCCCTTCCTCATGTGGTCCAGGAGGTGTATCAGACTCTCCTGCTTCTTATTTGGCACATATCTGATGTTTAATCTTTTGATTTATACTTAAGATTGCTTGGGAGCTTTGAAGGCAGTCCTACCTTGCAAGGTCTGGTACCCCTGGTGAATGCGTAGGCAAAACCAATGGAACAGCTCATGAAATTTAACTACTAGTTGTAAGTGCTCATAGATTTTCGCAGAAGAGAGAGTATTCTCCTCCTTGGATGACCCTAGAAGAACCTGGACTCTGAGGAAAATCATACTGCTAGAAATGGGAGGAGGCGGAATGAACCTTTCTTTCAGTCTCATGTTAGTGTATAAAAAAGGGAGGCAGAAGTGCTGTTGGCTTCCTTCCAGAAACATTCTAACAAGTCACCAATGAATGTAAAATTTGGAAGCAATTTTAAAGGCAACATCTAGTTAGGAAACAAGGAAAACCAAGGCAGGAAGAAGAGAGTTAAAGCAAGGGGAGAAAACAAAACAATGAAGAACATTATCTGCATTTTAATTAAAAAGTAACTTTTAAAAAGACTTCTTTTACTTATATGACTTTTTAAATTATTTTGTCTTGGGGCCTTCCTACCTTTTTCTATTCATATTTTCATTTTTGGACTCTGTGTGTCCAAAAAAGAACGGTAAGGGTAGGAAATTGAAAAAGAGAAAAATATGGAAGAATGAAGAAAAGAGGGAGGTGGGTTGGAACATCATTTTGGTTTTCAGAAAAGCAGAAAAATTCCAAAATAATATTTACTGTAATATTTAAAAATAAAATGGTAATAACCTTTTTGAACTTTTGTTTTTCTCTTAAAAGATTTTTCACCCATTGTAAAGAAACTTTTTTTTTTCCAGGAGAAAAGGAAGAGCCCTAACTGGGCATTTGTATTTTTATCAAAAGATAAAACATACAATCCTTAGGTCTTCTATGTTAGAGTAGAAAGCCCATGGCCTTAACCAGAAAAACATTCCTTCTAAATCCCTCTGTCTTCTCAGTGTGCTAAAAGCAGAGCTCAAGAATTACAACCTCAGAACTTGGTTTTATTTGAGCAGTTCACATCTTGTATTTTTTACTGACTTTGGACAAGTCACTTTGGATAGTGTTCATCTCCCCTAGTTTAGAAATTAAGTATAAGGTAGGCATCTAGGTTTCTTTCATGGCCACAAATAAAAGCCTCCAGAGGATAATTAATCTCATCCTAAAATCAGTGCCTGAAAGATGATGGGTGAATTATTTCCTTTAACATTAAAGAGAGCCTAGGGTGATTTTCCAAAGCTTAAATGTCTATTTTTACTCAACTAAAGTTTGGCAAGATGACTTCCACTCATAATTTCTCTGTGTCTCAGTTTCCTCCTCTGTACAAAAAGAGATCGTATTTCCCTGCTTCCCTGGGATGTTAGATGCCCAAGTTAATTAAAGTTTGTAAAGCAGGTTGCATTTGTTGGATAAAGGCGTTATATAAATGCAAAGTATGACAGACAGACTGATTGATTGAGTTAGATAAGATAGATATTGTTTGGCATGCTAAAGCAGTATGGATGCCAGATGATATTATCTGAAAAATTCAGAATACAGAAGTCAATGAGGTCTGGGCTGCATTGAGCCACATAAGGCGCTCCCATCAAAGGGACAGCAGGTTTAGTTATACTGTCATCCTAACTCAGAGGAATTCAAAAGTTTGCCCATTTTTGTTATCACACTTAATTTGCTGGAGTTACAGAGGGAGACATTATGAAATACTGAGTTTTACTGCCTGTGCATCCCCAAACTCGTCATTATGCAAGTTTTAGAAAATGTACAGCATTTCTTATTCTGTGGACAGAGTATATCATTGTTCTTTTCATATCTTGTCATACTGAGTGTATGAAGGGAACGGTGATTTCAGCAGTGACATGTAAATTTCACTCATGGTGCAGTTGGTGCCTATAGGATAATTAAATACTCATTGTATGATGCCATATATAATTCACAATTGTGTATATTAAATGATTGATGAAGTAAAAGTTCACTGAACACAGAAGCATCACATGAAACAAAAAAGACTATCAGGGAGATTAAAAAGAGATTCAGTGGGGAAAAAAAAACAACCAAAAACAAAAACAGAAAAACTAGGCTATATATGAAGATGGAATGAAAAAAACAAGGCCTAAAGATTTTGTAGTATGTGTGTATATCTCTGGAGACAACAATACTCAAACAGCCTTAGCCAACAGTCTGATCATTTCCACATAGTCAAGGGACACAATAGAAACAGAAAAGCATTTGCATTGCTCCTTGTTACTGTCTCATGGCAAAAATGAAATCATGTCTGCGTATACCACCACAAGACTCTGAGTTTTCTCCCTAGTGACCTCAACAACAAATTACAATTGGATCTGTGCATTGGATAAAGCCATCTGACACACAGTACAGCTAGAGACCAGTACAGTCATAAGCAGAGGGTGATTCTTGGTGCATTCACTGGGCACAAAGAAAAACTAATAAATAATGCACATAAATTGAGAAAGCCTAGGAGAATGATTAATTAAAGCTATAAATTAATTTTCCAGTACTTTTAGCCTTTTTCTTGGTCTTGAGGTTTTTGACAACTAATTTGGATTTCTCTTGATATATTTGCATATGCTACACAAGTTACGAGGACAAAACTTACCCTAATTATTCCCTAGTTACATCCACAAATGCGCTACTGTACCTGTATTTTACAGTTTAAAGGTGGCACACAAGCGTTTCTGTAGCCACCATCACAGAGTGGATTGTATCCTCCACCAACATCTAAGAGGGGTTCACAAGTCATCCCCTTCACTCAACGGTGTGTCTGACTGAGAAACACAGTGGGCTGCCAAATATTGTTTGTGATCTCTGACTGTGGGGAGACACCTTTGGGAAACAGAGAAAGGTGAATGATAAACATTGAATAGCCTGTGACAAGCAATGAATGACGCATTCAGGGTCCATCTGCTTGTGAGCGTGGTGGCGGAATCTTGAGATCTGTAAAGTTTTTCTTGAATCAACTTTCTGTTGCCTGGATACGAATGAAAAATGTCTACTATGAAACAGTAAATAAAGCAGAATCATTTAACGCATTTGCAAGTGTATTTGTAAGTTATTTTTAATTATTAGTATCTGTTCTACTCTGTTTCAGATCCCTTGCTATTTCCCATGTATTAAACAATGACAAGAACCCACTACTGCTAGATTAAAGAGATGAAAGCAGATTCTTTCATTAAGGCTCAAAAGCTAAAGGTTAGATCAGGCTCGAACAGTGAAAACCTGAATGCATTGTAATGAAGGATAAAACATCCTCTAGGATCCACATGATTAAGTACACCCTGACTGTACAAGGAGACCTGTGGAGGAAGGCGTTTACAACAAGCATAGGGACGGGTACAATAAAGTGTTCAGCTTCCTCCAAAGATGTTATCAGAAGATTCTTAGCCAGTCAATTCCAATCAGAGAGTTAAACATGGGAGGCTTGTGTGTGTTCCAGATGTCTGCAGATGGGTTGATAGTAAACACAACTGCTCTCTACAGCTTGAACTGTTCATTATGACTATTACCCGACAATGGTAAAAATAACCTTGGAGGAAAGTAAGTAAGTAAGTAGGTAAGTATATAGGTTCCACTCCACCCTGTGCAAAATACCCTTTGTCTTCTAACAAATTCTTTAAAAGTACATAACTCTCCCCTCACCCCACAACCCATCCCACCTCTCCTGCCCCAACAAAAA
>VZZY01021532.1:0-10121 GCA_013400335.1 Eurystomus gularis | reverse complement strand
AAAAAAAAAGAAAAGAAAAAGTGCAGGCAGACAAGCACTTATTCAGCTCCAGAAACAACATCCAGAAGTTCATTCTGCAAACACACAAAATCCTATGCAACAAGACAATATTGCTCTATCCTTTATGTTTTAAACATAAAGAACATCAGCTCTTTATAAATCTGTATGGCTCACCATCACTGTGAAATACATATATTTAGTAGTAGCTCCACTGCACTAGTTTGGGCAGGAGATTTTACTAAGCTCCTGAGATCATACTGAAGGACCTTATGCAGAGGATTATTGCAACTGTAGAGGTTTGACTGCAGCTACCATGATTTATGGCAGCTGAATTTCTGTCCATGTTTTTCTCTAGGCTCAAGTGTTTCTTACCTTGTATTAGCTCAGGAAGTATCTTTCATTCCCTCATTTTCAGGACACATTACTATGCCAATTTTCCACGCTATTGCAGATTACATTTGCCTGAAAAGATCACTACAATCTAGTACAGATTTTATATATCAGTTGTCAAATAATAGTTTTCTTATGAAAGGCACTTGATAAAACAGGAAAGAATTTGGCTATTGTGTGAATTACACATACACTCCTTAACTTCAAAAAATTTTTATCCACTCTACATGATTTTTCAAGGCCTTCATAAAAAGGACTTCTGTTCATTTTGAAACCACCTAGCACAATGGTGTTTGGTTCTAGTTGGAGCTTCTGGGTGTTACCACACTTAGGAAGCAATGACATTAACTGCTGCAGTAAATAAAAGGTGTAAAATTAGTTCACAGTATAACATGTGAATAATATTTTAACTGACATCTGAGTATTAAATACTTTGTGATTATGCAGACTCTGTGGCCTTGGAACATTAAGGACTACTGCCATTTCTAGGGGCAGAAGTTTATAATTCCTATGGTGAGCATTGTCAGTAAACAGATTTTTCCACCCACCCATCTCCTTTGCTTTTGTGCACTGGATTTGTAATGTTAGTCCCCATAAGCTGCTGGTGGTGAATGAAACATGTTCATGTAGAGTTCCCTGCAGCAACCATTGCCAAAGAGCAGCTGAGAGACTTACAATGATTCACTGGTGCACGATAGCTCTAATTTCCTCTTTCTGTTTTCAGTCTTTCAACATTTTCATTTTCTGGTATCCCAGTGCCAGGACTGCTTTGTTCCCTTTTTCCTGAGGAAACAGTCTTTGTTGTTTAATTGAGATATGAGAATAGGACAAAATTTATTCAGTATATGTTTCCTTAGAACATTGTATGTGTATTTATATGTATATAAAATATATATGTACATGTATACATGTGTGTATGCATAGATATAGATGCATATATACATGCATATTACATGCATATGTATGTGTGGATAGAACTCTCTCTTTCACTCCATATATGTATGTGTATAGTGACAGAATCACAAATCATGTCTTCTACCACCCCCACTACCCTCCAAAAGAGATGAGCTCTAAAAACAACTCAGCTATCCAAACTTGCCTGAGGAGATTTTCTTCCCTCTCTCCCATTCTCCCCTCCCCCCAAATAAACCAAATATATGCCTTCTTACACTGCTTCCAAGTGCAGCAGCTCAATGACAAGGTAAAACCTTTTTTTCTGAACATTCCACTTAAAGGTTTTAGAAGCCTTTAACTCCATTAAGTATAATATACTTGAGGGAAAGCATAGTTTTACCTTAGAAGTTTCATTGTCTCTTATTCTATGGTGCTGCTTTTTCTGATTATGTTTCCCCAAAGCACAGTTTAAGGTATAGTTTAAGATCATTTGAAGTATAATGTATACTTTATACAGTACATATAATTTTACTTACTTTTTCTCAAACCATACTTTATGAGGGGTGTCGAGAGGGCAGAATTAAATCCCAAGACATTGTACAAGGGATTATTAACTGAAAGTGCTTCAACAAGGTATTATTTCTTTTTATATTAAAAGGTGTTGGATCTTTTTCCCCGGGTATCAAAGCAAGTCCTTACTTGCATCAAAAGAAGCCTTTGTTGCTCTCTCCAACATATATTAACTACCCCTTTCTAGTGGAATAGTATCATCTACCATTAACAACCCAACCAGCCTGCAGGTCAGATTTTTCTACTCTTTAACAAGTAACTCTATGTTTGTCTGTGTCCACATCACCTTATTTCAAAATCAGTCTGGTCTTCCAGATCTGTCTTTTGAAACAGAATTTGCATCTCTGCGTAAAGACAGGTTGGTTCATGCAGGAGGTCTGTAAGGAGCTGATCTCAGTTTAGTATACTCTTGGATAGGCCGTGCACGGTACTACTCCTGCTTTCGTATGGAGTCCAAACAGTGGGAAGCTGGCATTTCCATCCAACATGCATGGAAATATCTGCAAGAAATAGAGAGAATGAGAAACTTGTGAATTGTATCTCAAACACATTGCCAGTAACTGACACAGGCATAGTCTATATAAAACAAAAAGTGAAAACTCATATCATGCCACTCTGCATTTCACCCAACATTTTTGTGTTCCAATTATCAGTACAAATAACAGATTTTGTGCTGGTCACACCTAATTTATTAACTGTATAGAATAACAGTTAATTTACTCGATAGTTAATTCCCCCTTGTATCTTCTCCAGTGATATTTAAGTCTTTCAGCCAAGATTTTAATTGATTTTCATAGTAGCCACTCTTTATAGGATAATTTGTCAATACAATAATAAAACAATTGTTTCTGCAGCATTGTGTGCTCAGTTTATCAGATAACAAAGTTAAGGCTGCTTTCATTAATTGAAGGCAGCTGTGGAGTTTGCAGGATAAAGGATATATTCTCAATGGCACTGTGGAAAATTAGGTCAGAGGGCAGGGAAAAATTAGTTAAGCATGATGGACCAACAGTGACCTGTACAGGTGTTCGGGCTTGCTTTCGGGGCATCACTTCCTCTGGTCCTATTTGGCTCTGGCAAAGCCCATAGGTCAACACATGCACTCTTAAGCCTGGTTTGAATTAAAAGCCAGGCTAGAGCTGCTCACTCCCAAACTCCAGATAATGTTACCTATTAAAACATTTCAAAATGTCTTTATGTTGTCATGTATTTCCCAAGGAGCTTTGTTTACATCAGTAAGCAGGTCTTCACTCCTAAAATAGCAGACTTTAAATAATATTCAAATAATCTACAAAGGTGAAAAATTACAAGGGGATAAGTGGTATTCATGAAGACTATATAAAGGGAAGACTGTAACAAAATAAAACATCTATTGAAAATCTGAACAAAAATGTGTTCACCTATCACATGCAACCCTCTGCAACACTAATAATGTAAGTGTTTCTCCCTCTATCAAAATTTTAAAGTAATATTTCCCATCAGCCTTGGGTATTTTTCTTTGTACTATACAACCTTCTGTCTTGATGCTATATTAACAGAAATCTTAAAAAGCACAAAAAGCTTGCTAAAAGCTATTACTTTTTATTATAAAGATTTAACTTCAAATTCAAGTTTCCTTAAGAGAGAAAAGATTGGTTTGACACCATACATTTTGTATTATGTGAGCTTACTGTATTAATATGTCAGGCTGAAAATGCCAAAGACACTTGCTTGATCTTAGTTGAGATAAAACACCTTGTAATAAATGTATATGAGATACAGCTCCAACAAGTAGCTCAACCTTCTAGATAAGGAAAATTAAACATCCATACTGTAGTGAGTAGGATGAGGGCAATGTCAGCAGAATGGGTATTTCTGCACCACAAGAAGTGGAGGGTTTGCATACAGCAATGTTTCAGAGCAGGGAATAAGGTGACTTGCCTTCAGAGTTTCTGGTATAGAGCTTTAAGGAATCAGTAATCACAGTTACTTTCTGAGGTGCACTTTGCTGCACCTCAGCTCCCCGAGTAATTCAGGAAACTGTGCAAGCCATGATATTTATAACTGGAAGTATGTATGTATGTTCCTCTATGTACATTCCCTGCTGTGCAGGTAGAAGCAAGCTTGAGCAAAGCTTTACGTGAAAATGGAAACTCTTGACTGATTGAAGTCCCTGTGCCTCCATTAGAAGAGTCTTGGAAGAAGCCACTTTTACAATATGATTTTTCTGGCTCATCACAGTGCACTTCCCTGTCTCTCTCTCACAATTGTCTTTAGACTTTACAGTCCAACTTTTGTGTATCACATTTTGGGGCTTTGAAGTAGTGGATGACAGTTTATATTGGCCGTATTTCTAATTTTCTCCTTATCAAGTTGGGGATTGCTGAGTCATCTCTCCCATCTTATTTTCTAAACATAGAGGTAATCAGAACCCAGGAAAACCTGAAATCATTTTGACACAATTCGACAGAATTTCGTACCTTCAAATTCTCAGGATGAAAGCATAGGAATTGCAGGAGAAAAATACATTAAAAAAAAAAAAAAAAAAAGATTAATGTGATGCTTAATGGTTCACATATTTAGCAAGCAGTGTCATCTCAAAGAAAGCCTTCTTTGTCCAA
Source organism: Eurystomus gularis (assembly GCA_013400335.1). Lineage (NCBI taxonomy): Eukaryota > Metazoa > Chordata > Aves > Coraciiformes > Coraciidae > Eurystomus > Eurystomus gularis. The sequence continues at coordinate 5,667 of VZZY01021532.1, read as the reverse complement.
GAAATGAACTGAAATTTTGCTTCACGTTTTTAAGAGAGGTTTGGTTACCTTGCTGATTCATGGCAATGATGTCGTGTTCAAATTGTTTCTGGTGGCAGTTTCATTTTAACTTCCTCAGTTACAACATAGCTCATTCTTAACCTACTGTACAAAGCAGTTCATTCCTAACACCACCAAACAATGTTCCTTTAAAGTTCATTTGTCAAATCAATTACAGCTTTTCTCTCATGAGAAGACATCTCATGAAAGACATCAGGAAAATATAATAATGTTTTCTTTGCTTGTTTCTAAATCTCAGTGCTATAGGTACTCCTTAGCTCCTCCTTGCAAGGAGTGAAATATCTTTTTCACTTGGGCACGAGCGATACATTTTTCTCACTGTGAAACTGAACATTCAGAGGCTAAAACAACGCTTGCTATTTTTCTGTCAAAAACTAATAGAGCCACCACTAAATTAAATCTTACCTCAATCCTGTATAAAGTAGGGATATAGTACGAATGAAAAAAAAAGGAAATCCTTTTCATATTATGATATAATTTAATGAAGATGTGCTTAGGTAACACAATGCAGAAAAAAAACCTGATTTGCCAGAATTTCAGTATCAAACTTTTGCCCCTTTTGCACAGTAAGTATAATGATAATTCAATGTAATAATAATTTAAAATATGTATATATATACATGTATATATAGAGAAGCTGTGTCAAATATTGAGTCAGATCCCTCCAATTGCTTTAAATAGACACAGGGATTTTGTCAGTGGAACTATATGAATTTACATCAAATGAAGAGCTGAATATTGGCAACAGATACATTGATAATAGGAAATAACTTTTTACCTCTGCTTTACTAAGAACAAAATGTTCATGTCAGCAGAATTAAATATGTGTTTTCATGTGTTTGCAAATCTATATCTGTAAATGTGGGCAAATGTTTGTACTAATTGAAGTAAATATTTTCTAAAGCCTTAGAAGGCAAGTTATTCCATTTGTTTCATTTCTGAGCAAATCACATATACTAGGGTAAAATATGATTTTTTTTATATCTTTTATAATTAAAATCATTGATTCTGGCATTTCTAGTAATGTGATTTTATAAAATTGTACCGATTATATTGTATTAGAGAAGCTACTGAAAACCTTTTCTCTGCCACTCAGGAAAAAATGAAACAAAAATTCTGAGCATTTCTTGTAGGATTGCATGGTCTGAAAGTTTGTGCCTAGACTGTATGAAGGAAAAAAAAGAGTATGTATTCAGAGAGACAGTACACAGAAGTGAAAGCAGCTGAACTTCTTGCAAACCACCCTCAGTTGTGAAAAGAGAGAGAACAGCGGCTACCATGTGGCACAAAACCTAAATATATATTATTTTGTTCCTTTTCGTTAAGACTGCATAGGGCATAAGTTGTTTTCAAGCATGCCTCGGACTCCTACAGCTCCAGCTGTCATGTGTAATTAAACATTTGGCCTCCACAATTACTCTACAGTGTACATATGCCAGTATTTCAAGCCTGGAATATGCATTTCAAAGAAGAATAATTCCCTGGAAATCCTAAATTGACAGGAGCAAAGACAGCCTGAAGGAAAGTAGTCAGAGAAAACTGTAAGGTCGGGATCTAATGATTAAAAAAGAAACTTCAAGAAGAACTTCAACCCTTAACTAAACCAATGGGAAAAAGAACGACAGTTGGCAAGCAGATTTCTGCATAGGGATCCTGATTAGGGAGCCTCTTGGGTTAATTTAATATTATCAGTGTTGTTCACCTTGCTGTAGTATGCCTCACCATTAATACCATTTAAACAGATTTCTTTTTTCTTAAAGCATATTTGGCATCATTTATTTTCCATGAATACTGATCATGGCAATATTAAATTTGATGATTCATATTGAATCTGAGGCTGATTTATCAGCAAAGGGAGTTGTTTTTTCGGTTTGGTTTGGGTTTTTTTTCCTTTCTTTTTTTTTTTCTCCCCTGCTCCACATGCTTGCATTTACTACTGATGCTGTTGCTCTAAGCAATGCTGAGTTTGCATTCCTGTTAAGAACCCACTTTTTAGCATTTTTCATGAGGACTATTTGTAAAAAAATAGCTAAAGACCCTAAGGTTTCTAATATAAGTTTAAGAACAATGGACATAGAAAAATCCAGGTGGTATTAAACAGATAAAAAAAGAAGTCAAGCAGTAATAATAAATGAGTTAATAAATTTATTATTTACAAAAATTATTTCCTGTAAAATATCTTTGAGGCCAAGGACTTGTTTTCCACCATAATCATCTGTTTAATAGCCCTTAAATGTAAAGGACTACGAATCTGGTGCAAGGGCTTGAGGAATGGAGAAAAACTGAAAAAAAAATGAGCTCTCTTCTACTGAGACACTTGAAAATGCACTCATCTAATTAATTTTCCAAAAATTAGACATTTAAGACTGAACTGGTTCTACATAGTTTCCCTTCTGTACTGAACAGAGAAAAATTAGCACTTCCAGTGTACAATGCACTCAATGCATCATAGGCTAGAATCATTATGCTTTATTATAATTACAGTGCATTTGTCTTCAACAATAATCCAGAAACACACTATAAAAGAGACGTCGATATCTAAATTTGAAAAATCTGCATTAATCTGGGATGAATTCCTACTTAAAGGAATATTTTTTTCTTAATTCTTGCCTTAATATCACTTAGCTTTAAAGTAAGCAACAGGAGGGACAGGAGCACTTCCAGCAGAGGAACTGTATCAGCGACAATGGAGAAATATCCCAAAAGGCTCTTGTCAACCATGCCAAGTTGTTAGTACTTCAGGCACCTCTGCCTTTTTCCATTCCAGACTAAGCTAAGGCATTTATCTTTAACTTATTGTAACTTACTATCTTAATAAAAAATTAAAGTTCATATCATTGTAAGGTGCCATGGCATGACAGCAAGCTACAATGCCTGTCACTGTGAATGATGGAATGACAATAAATTCATGAGAACACTCATGCACAAACACACATACAAGGAAACAATATTTTAATGCAGCTTGGTATTAGGCTCTAGCCTGCAAGTGTTTTATACTGAAAAAGGAGCTTTGGCAAAGGACTACAATATGACTGAATCATCAGCTTCTATTCAGCCCTATTGAGGTTAAAGTACAAGTGAAGTCATACTAAAATATGTGTCACTTTTCTTTTGATTTTTGGTTTCACTTCAAAATCCAACTCTGCCAAGTCTGAGACTGTTGATAAAGAGTTGAGTACAGCTTTTCCTCTTTAGAGCTGATCGCTGAGGCACCAACTTAGTAAGTAGGAACTATCAACTTCATTGAGTTTTAAACTGCTAATTCCCGTATTTCTTTTAATAGATGCTAGTGTTGCAGACTATTCAGGAAAAGAGGGAGCCTACCTGTTAATTCTAGCAGTGACAGTAGCTTTGGAGCACTGGCATAAGAATGGTCCTTCTGGTTAAAAACACAGAGGAGTAACTCTGAGAGACAAGAGATCTGTGTTACTCTTTCCACTCCTCTTCCCACACCGATTCTGCTCCAGGCAAGGATGGAAGGGTCCTTGCTCCTGCATTGCAGCTTTGTCCTCTGCATTTCGTGTAAAAAAGCTAAATCCACAAGTTGAGGATGTTCATAGTGCTCAACTATTGGAAAAATGGGCCACAATGCAATTGTAAAATGCCAGTACAAAATCACTCCTTCTTAGAAGTCCCTGCTTGACTTTTCATTCCTTCATTATGGGACAGGAGAATTCTGCTCTTTCAAAGCAATCTTTTGTTGATTTAAGTTGATCAAGACATCTCAGAGGGCAGGGGCTTCAAAATCAAAGCCCCAAACACTGACTTATTGACTACACGCTGCACTTTAATGGTGTAGTACTAATGCAGGAAAAGGCTTACCTCAGCCCCCACCCTCTTTCCCCAGTTTTTCCTTTGTTTTCAAAAGCTATCTGACCTTGTCCTTTCATTCTAAGAAACTGACTGTTGGAAGCAGGAAGGATGCTGGGAGGGACAAGAGAGAGAAAGAGCAGGAAGGGAGAGGAAATCACAAGGTTTAGGAACTGTCAGCATGACTGAAAGGCACTGACCATTATAATTCTAATAAAGTCTGTATCCTGTAATGGAAAAAACCTCATGCTGGCTCAAGGCTGTGGATCTGAAAGTAAAATCTTACCTCTACTCAAGTCAATTGAGAAAAACAGCATTGACTTTGGGGAAGACAGAATATCTACTGAACCTTAAGAGGTTTCTTTAATAACTAGAGATGTAGAATTCTAAAAAAATAAGGGCAAGTCTTGAAGTTTCACTCTATACTCAGACCTCACTGAATTTTTTAGGGAAATGGGATGATCTAGAGTATTGTATTATTTACCTATTGCTACCTCCTATCGTTGTGCCTTTCCCTTACTTTTTTGTTGTTAGGCTCATTGTCTCTGTTATCAGCCAGTCCCCTCATCCTCCAGTTGCCTGCCCAGACAAGCTCTGGAATAGTATGCTGCTACTTTGATCCATATCCAAAAACTGAGAAAGAATATAAAGTGAAAGACACAATTGTTAGTCTCTTAGTGGATGCTTTACAGTAATCCTTCAAAAAAGGTTGTCCCTAAGGTGGTCAAATGATCTCATTCTGTCCCATTCTTCCTTTGCAGAGCTAATTATAAGTCTGAAAGTAGTTTAGCATGCTGGAAAAATTTACATCATGAAAAATAGGTTGTAGTAAGTGGAATTTGTCTTTTGATCTTTGGTCTCTTCCTCTTCTTACTGAAAAGTGAAAAACATTTTTTCTAATGAAAACTTGCAAATCTTGCACCCTTTGGGATTGTCTGCCTACTCATTTCTAAAATCAGTTGAAGTCTTAAGATTTTGAAGCACTTTTTTCATTTTTTTTTTTCCCAAAAAATTTATGTGCACATATAAAGTGGGGAATTGCTGCCCAGGCAGAAGAAGAATTAAATTGTGGGGCTCATAGTGAGTTGCAAATTAAACGTAAATTGATAACACTTTTTTCTTACCCATAATATTCTTGTTTTGTGGGGGATTAGCAGGGTTGTCACACATAAAATACAGAGCACAATTCTGTCCAACCTGCCCTGGTGAGGCTGGAGTTCTGTGTCCACTTTTGAACATCATACTTTAAGAAAGATAAATGGGAGAAACCCAAAGGAGAGAATGAAAAATGAGATAAGGTTTAGAAGGCATGACCTGTGAGTAAAGGTTGAGTGAGCTAATTTAGTCTAGAAAAAAAAAGGAGACTGAGGTAGCACATGACAGTCATCCCCTACTATGCAAAAGATGGTTGTAAAGATGGTACTCATTTCTTCCTCATTACTAGCAGTGGGAAGAGTAGAGAAAAAAGGCTTAATTTAAAAAACAGTCATTCTAGTTATTAGGAAAAAGCCTATGGTTGTGAGAAAATCCCAGAGGAGGTTGCCCATGAAGTTTCAGTAATCCTTCCCTTCAGAGGTTTTTAAGACAAGACAGACAAATACAGGTTAGGAATGTCCAAGGATAAATTGATCATGTTTTAAGGTGGACCAGACAACCTTGTAAGCTTCCATACATCTCTAAATTCCAGTGCTTCAATGTCTTCTTCAGCCTTACCTAAACAATCATAAAATGGGAGGACTGCGCTTGTTGTAGACAAGGCTCCCTTCTATTGGTCACACCTTGAAGTGCTGGGGCCTG
>VZZY01021529.1:0-28688 GCA_013400335.1 Eurystomus gularis | reverse complement strand
GGCCCCACAGATGCAACCTGCCCGTAGTCCCCATCCTCATTTGTCTATTGTCTATTTGTCTATTTACCTGGTAGAAGGAACATATTTCAATCTCTATTTAAGCCTCATTCCATCCTCTCTTTTTCCACCTATTCTTGTTTCATTCCATCACATTCTCCATGAAAAAAAGCTAACTTTTGGAACATCTACTCTGAAACCTGAATGTATTAACACTTTATCAATTAATTCATATAGCCTTATATAATATCTGTGAAACATTAACAGGAGAGAGCACATTTCTGATTTTCTCACCTCTCCAAAGGAACACAGGCAGTTTCCAGGTTTGAGGGATTTTTTCCTCCTGGCTTCTCTTAGTCCCTGTAGTGCATATACAGCTACAAAGAGCTAAATGCTTCCACCTGCAGGGTGTAACCTCAAGATAAGTCATAGACCTCTCAGCTGTTTTCTGGGCCAACACATAACTTGATAGAGACATATATGAGCACACCGGGTTATCAGGGAGGAACATGCATATGTTCTTTGCCTCCCATGGCATACATAGACACAGCAGTCCCTGACACAGCAGATTCTTAGCAGGGCTTCTTTCAGCACCAGGTTCTTCTCACAGGGGAGGAGTCCTCACCGTTGCTGCCTCCCCGAGGAGCTCTGAGTGCAAGAACAGCTAGTTGAATCCTAATTCCAAATCACGATGCAGCGCTGAAGGAGCCATGTGGAGACTGCAGCAAATGACTACGCTAATAAACGGCAGCAGAATGGAACCAATACAACTCACATGACTGCTCTGTGCTCCTGCCACCATTTTTGGACTGCATGGGAGGACTTGGCCTAAGATCTCGTGGAGATCCACAGCATCAGCTGATTATAGGTGCAAACCTTTTACCCAAATGAATCTTTATGAACAACGTTTGGAAATATTTTTAAATCTTATTGCTCTTTAGTCACCTGCATTGGCTATTCCATTCATAGAGATAAATTTTTCTTGGCTTCTTGACATGAGTTTAAAATATGTTTGTGAATGTAGCTACATGGGAAATGATTTGAAACTGGAATTTCTTCCATTCTGCTTGAACAATCCCTATGGTTTCAGGGTAAACCAAATGGAAGGCATTTTATTTAAGCTCTGGCAAGTCTCCACACTCCAATTTTTCACAAAGTCATGATACACATGTGCTGAAAATGTTGACATATCTGAAGTCTTTATGCAGCACAAATGTCAAGCCAATAATGAAACAAATGGACTATGGTTTAGGCCTGGATCTTTTTGTACCATGCTAAATTCCCTTGCAGGATGAACACCAGAGAAATTATCTCTGGAAAAACAGTCTGATTACACTCAGTTTCATTAATAAGCTGTCGGTGTCTCCTTTTAAAAGATCCACATATGCAAATACTGGCCTTCATATATTTAGATTTTTCTCTATCACCCCAAGACTGTCCTAGCTCACTGCAGCTGTGTCCTTTCCAAGCTGTCAGACTCGCATATTAACTGATATTTCATCAATTTGGCCTGAGCTGCATTTGTAACTGAGCCCCAAGGGGAAAAGCTAATGCATTAAACACAGAACATTAGCGGCCTGGAAGTCGTATTTCCTTCAGAAGGAAAGAAGCCTTCGTCAGTCGAGCTGTACAGACCAGAAGCACCAAGATGGCGTGGAGAAACTCATATTGTTCCTCGTGAATTTTTCATGAGTGTTCCTGCCCATGCATCTCTAACATCCTGCTGTACTTTACTGACCTTTACCTATGGGAAAGGTAAAAATGATTTGGTCCTCCACATTTTTGGGGGTATTTGATACAGAAGGAAAACAAAGATGCTTTTTTTCTGTTTAAAAGGAATCAAGGATACTGAGAAGAATATTTGGAGCTGGGGGTGGGAATTAGGATGGATGGATCTTAGTTTGCTAGTCCATAGCCCAATGTCTACAGAATCATGCAGTGCCGGAGGTAGTTAGTTTGTAGCCGCACAGATGGTCATGGATTATAAGATATGCCTCAGGCAGGAGAGCTGTTCTTGCTTATTCTACTGAAATGCAGCCTTAGATATCTGTAGCTAAATTGCTTTGATTTTTTTTATTGTAAACTCCTCAAGTTAAAAGGGTAAAGCTCAATTTACGAACAAGATGTCAGAAGGCAAAGTATAAAATCCAAGCATCCTTTAACCTAGCTTAAATACAAATTTCAGAAACAATTTCATTTGAAATACATTTAACTTGCAAGCTTACCAATCGCATCATTTCCCATACAGTTCAAATCAAGACTCGGCAGAACTTTCTCATTAATGCATCAAATAATGCAGATGTCCTTTTTCTGCCCCCTTTGAAGTGACATATGCTTCAATTTATTTTTAATCTTCTAAGTGATGTTGTAAGTAAAGCCGCCCTGTGTGACATATGAAGTTACTATTTTCTTCATTGCTATAGATCTGGAGAACTCAGGCAGTAGTGGCTAAAACCAGATTGAATCAGGCTGTTTAACCTAAACGCCATGGAATAAAAGCTAACATTTAATTGTGAGGACATAGAGAAAGGCAAATGCAATGAATACGCCCCTTGCACTAAAACGCAGAATACACTAAACACTTAAAACCCCACATCTTTTCTTTCAGAAGGCACATTTTCACTGCCAGATGAAGCATTTCAGTTGTAGCTGTGTGGAACAACAGTGTCATCCAGTGGTTAGTTGGCTAACTACAGGCTTTTCTTCCCTCCAGATTATCCGAAGTGTGCATCCCAAGATTGCTGCATGCTTGAGAGATGACAGCTTGAAAAGGAGCTGGCATGAACAGTTTGCCCTCTGCATCACATCTTAAAGCAATATTTCAGATAATAGAATGGCTTTCTGCAGCATCAACACCAGGCGAAGGAGAATGGGTTCCATGAGGAACCTAGCTTTTTGAGGATAAGGTGCAATGAGCAACGGTTTCACTTCAGGCTGATGGAAGCAAGGAGAATTTGCAGCTCTTAGAAAGTTATGGTCAAGGTCATTTCAATGGATGCTTTCTGGATTTGAGTCCAGAAAGCCCTTTAAGGAGACTGCCCAGAAGTCCAGCTAGCCCAAGGAGGGCCAGGCAAGGAGGCCCTCACACTGCTACAGAGACACTTTGCTAACCTCCCTCAGCTTTCAGCATTCGCAGCCCAGGGGCTTCATGAACCAGAGGCAGCATCTACTGTGTTCAGCAGCCTGTGATAGATTTTCACCCCACAGTTTGTGCAGTTGCTTGGTAAAACTTCAGTCCTTCCACATGCAAGGAGCCTCGCGGCTTATATGTACTTGTGCAGGGAAATAGCTTCTTTCATCTGTTTTGACTCCACCACTGGTCCTTTCTCCTTACAGTGGAAGAGGAAATGAGTAATATATCCCAATGCACTTTTTCTAGGCCATCATGGTGCCAGATCTCCCCTCCTATCCACCTCTTTCCAGCCGCCAGACCTGTACTTGATCACAGCAGCTACTCCATGTCTTTGAGCTTTTTTGACCTTCTCTGTTCTGCTACCAGCTTTACAATACATCCTTTTTGAGAGACATGACTGTAGATAATATTCAAGATTAAAGATGGTATTTTTGTCAAAGCTGCAACATACTTTCAATAAAAGAAAGTAAAAATTAATAATACCATTTTGTTATTTAAATAAAAGATCTTCACTAGTATTAAAATAAATTGATTTGGCTTTATTGTTTTCATGTATTTTCCTCTGACCTAAGGATTAAATATTAATGTTACTCTCTATATAACTTATCTACGGTATTTAATATTTTATACCGTGATTTGCCATGGTCTAAATCAAATCCTTTAATATTACTGAACAGAAACTTTCTGACATTTCCAAAATAAAATGCAATAAATGTTCTGATGTTTCCAAACTTAGGGACATAACAATAATAAAAAAAAGATCCAGTGTGTCATAAAATTCAAAATTTCCATTTTAGTTTGGCATAAGATGGTTTTAAAAAAATTCCATGGGAAAACACTTCTATCTTCTCAAGACTAGTTGCAAGAGTTTTCCAGATGGGAAATGATGAAGCTCCTCATGGGAATATAATGCTTTCCATATATTTTGTTAAAAGAGTGCATATGATCATGCTGGAAAAGATATATTAATCTTAAGATTTATGCTTTGTTTGCAAGAAAAAGATGCTGCCAGGGAAAAATAAAACCTAAAGGACAGCCTAGAAGAGGCTATTCTTATGACTAAAGATTTTTTTATTTTTTTTCCTTTGTGAGAGATACCATCCTTTTTCAAGGCTTAATTTTCCTTTCTCTTGAATTCAACCTTTTAAAAGAAATTCAACAGTCTTAGAGACCAAGACCCCTTTCTCTCCTTTTGTCCATGCAGCCTCTCTATTTTACTGCAGGAGAGCACTGGAGATAACAATTTTTATAAAAGAACATAAACGATTTATACTCTTAAATCTGCTAGGTGCACTTAAAAGGCTCCCTAGACAGGTTATGACCATTTATATCCTCATTTATATGGCCTGCCAGGATTACTTCTTTAAATTAGCTTGAAGCAGGCCAGATAAACCTACAAGGAAGTCAGTTGTCTTTTATTTTGGCATATAGACAGCCATTGCTTCTGCTTTCAAGGCTAACAACAAACAAGATGAAGGTAGAGATAAGGAGGACAAAGACTAAACCATCTTTTTCCTTAAGAGCTCATCAGGCAAGCAGCAAAATGTCAAGACCAATTGGATGAAATAGTAGAGTAAACTCCAATAGGAACAATACATCTTTTGAAAAGAAAGGCTTCCAGATAGCCTGAAAATGTTCCTTGGCTAGATTACCTCTTCCCCAGCAAAGCTCATGAAATCATCACACTAAGCAATCACAGATAAAATGATGGGGTAATTATGAAGGTTTGAGCCATAATACTTGAACTTGGCAAAAAAGAGAGATAAAAGCTCTCTGTTCATTAGTGTTATTAGGTTTCAGTTTGTGCTGAAAATCTATGATATTTTAAGGAGCCTGGAAGCATAACTCAGCTTGAAGAGTAATTTCTGCAAGAGCATACAATGAAAGAAGAGGAGAGTGTGTGATAGCATCTCTGCCAGTCTAACTGAAACTGGGTGCTGGGGAGACAGGAGGAGGTGAGGAGTCCAAAGGAGGTATTAAAACACTCCTCAAAAGGTAATATGGCTAAGAAAGTTTCAGAGAACGTGTATTGAGAATCTGGAGGAAGAAGGCAGGTTTTATATGAAGGTAACCTTCAGAAACATGTAAGCAGAATATTATCACTGACCTCTGCCTACGGCAGGAAGAGAAAGCTGTATATTCCTGGGCAGAGGGAGTGGGGTCACAGCTACAGACCCAGATGCTGACCATATGTCTTTGTATTCTGATTTTAATGAAATTGTTTAATAGCACTGATGCCTTTTTCTTTTTTTTTACCCAGTGTTTTGTTTGGGGTTTCTTTTTTTGTTACTAGGTTGGGGGTTTTTTGTTTCCTTATGTTTTTGGCAGGGCTTGCACAGGTGTGCTGCAGCTGTTCCAAGGTAAAGCATATGTACACACACACTGTGAAATAAGTTTTCCAGCCTCCAAGGATAAAGAAGCAGGAAGGGTGTTGGTGACTTCATGCAGTAAAATCTTTAACCATCCAAACAGTAGTGCAAAGAAAGTTCATGTTATGAGACGAGGACAGGAAAAGTAAATTTATTCACAGAGAGTGAGAGGCTGAAACAGGCAAAGAGCAACCTCAGCTGCAAGAAGTGTTAAAAACATTGGCAGTATATGGACAATGTAAATGTGTACACATTCAGGGTTAAACACAACATGTAAAGCAGTGTAACGAACTTAACCTCCTGTTCCTAAAGCAAAGTTCCTCTAAACATGTCTATCTCTGTGGCTGCTGGAAACCAGCCCTTTACGACCAAACCACTCCTTGCCCAGGCTGCAGGCTGGTGGGGTGGAGATCCCCTAATTTACTTGGGCTTACAAAACCCAAGGAGACACCTCCACTGACACCAAGGGGGAACGGATGTATGCTCTCTCTTATGTCTTGGGACAGCTCAGTAAGACTGTGCTTCAGAGAACAGGAGAGAGGCAGCAGAGTGATAGTACTCCTGCACCATACTGCAGCAAGTGAAATACTCCAGACCCTTACAATTGCAGCTGTAATTCCATTGAGGGCTTCTGGTGACATGAGCCAACTCCCCAAGTCTTTCTCTTGATGGAATTAGAGACTTGCTATGGTCTGCGGGATAGACATCAATGCTGATGTCATTAGCATCAGTGCTGGTTCTGCCTGAAAAGGCTGAAGCATTGTAAAGCAGCTTGTAAAAGTAAAAGCTATTTGAAACAATGTTTTAATGGGAAGCTGAAGTATTTATGTAGCATAGTTCAGGTGTAGCTTTCAGGACAACAGTAGCTGAGAGATATAACAACATACAGAGAAATTGAATGTTCTTTTTACATTATTTGTTATAACATGGTACTTCCTTGGTTTTCTTCATGCTTTTCACCTTGCTTGCACCAATATCAACTAAAATAGCATCACTGAAGGCAGCAGGATCATGTTGCACAAACCTATCTGAGGTGAAATCAGGATCAAGCTTAAAATATAAATTTATTACTAATTCTAGGACAGCTAGCAGACAATAGTGGAAATCCTCATTACCTAAGGGGAAGTTTTGTTCCTGGAGTTCTGTTCGCATAGGGCTTCACCTTCCATAGAAGGCTGCCTAACTGGTTTCTGCACTTTGTCATCTTAAGTGGCCTAAAAACATGCTGACAATAAAAGCTTTTTTTGACAGTTGTGTAGAGGCCTCTAGTGGGGAGATAAACAGAGGGTAGAGGTTATTCATCCTGCTCCCTCCCCAACCTAGCCTAACACTCCACCCAAGTCAGCAGAGCCAAAAATGTGTCTGCTGGAGAAGCTTTCTCTTATTGTTGAAAGTTAATCTCCTCCAGAACTGGATTACCACTGGCTAATCCCTTTAACCACAGGCACAAAATGTTGGAAATGGATAGCTTGCTTAGAAACCTGCTCAGAGCACACGCATTGAAGATACATAACGTGGCCTTTTGGCTGCTCGGCATCATGCCGGTTAGAACACTGCCTACTGCTGTTTGCTGGGTCCTCTTTGCTTGAGAGGCCTGGGGCACCCTCCCTACATACATTACAGAGGGGCTTTTACTGAGCTGTTGTGCACTAGCCATCCACATTATGCTGGAGCTCTGCTATTCTACCTCCTGCCTTCTCAGAATGTGTTTTATATTTCAGCTGGAGAGCTGTAGTAGAGATTTTAAATGAGTGGTTTCTGCTCATTACACAAGCCTGTCGCCCTATTAAACAGATAGATGTTGTGTTCCTCATTGTGCTAGAGCCTTCTGCAGCAGTTTGTGTACTGTGTCCCACACTACACTGCCTTTTATTTACATTTCAAAACACCTGTCTAGCACTGTGCATGTTGCACAAAAATTAAAATTACATCATAGCACTGGAAATATGCTAAATAATTCTGCCTCACTGATACTGTACTGGAATGTGTGAGAGGGGAGAGGGAAGAAAAAGCATTATTATTTCATTCAGAAAGTATATGAAGAACCAGAGCTTTTTTATTAGTAGTGTGAAGCATAAAGGTGAGTTATGCTTCAGGAGCAGTAATACATCTTGGCTGATGAGTCAGCACTGAGCACGGAGGCAGCGACATTGCTTTTTACTCTGAGCATCACTGGTATTTGTTCCACAATCAGACAGTACCTGGGATATTGATTAAGTATAGACAGCAATACTGGATATAGTCTGATCATGTAACTGGAAGGGAGCTTCCGAACACATAATTACTTATACAGAAAATCATCCATGCTCTGTGCTGAATTATCATATAAAAAGGAATATTATTAATATTCTGTAATGGCACAGAGGAGAAGGTAAAAATGATACAGTATATTCTGAGTCTCACATTGAATACTAATCCAATGCTACATTGTGATTCAGTGTGTGAAGTTAGAGGCAGTCAAATGCAGTCCTACCCACCTCATAACCTTGGATGTTAATACCTGCTTGATGTAAGATGAAAGGGGCATTTTACTCTTTCAGCATAGGTAAACCTCAAATTTACATATTATTCTTATAAAACAGTTGTTGCATTTGCCTGCAGGCTACCTGCAGTACCAGTTTTTAATCAGATATGTTTTTTCAGTACATATAATGCCTAGAAAGTCACTCTGAGTTACCTATGACTAGAAAGTTTTAAGCTGGTACAGACACTGTCATAATATGAAATCAGGCTCTGTTTAAATATCACTGATAATGAAGAGCAAAGGCATTATTTCTTTTTGTCATTTTAATATTGACCTACACTGATGTAATCAATTGAGAAGAGTTCTTAGATTCACAGATTTCTACTATGTTGGAAGTACAGAAGTGACAGTATGCCAGTCTTCTGTGTGTGCACCACTTCTGTCTCCCAGGCATAACAGGGAAACAATTTATCACTATAGCACACCCAACACATCCCCATCTATCAGCCAGCCCCTTTTTGTTTGTGCCTCCATTTCAACAGCAGATACCAAATGTCACACTTGAATTTACTACTGCATGGTTCTGCTGAGGCAGCTCCTCAAAAGCCTTTGTACTACAAAAAACAGTCTTTTACCAGAAAAGACTTTGAAAAAATGCACAGACTGCATAGGTAGGTGTCTGCATTGGATCGGCCACTGTTGGCAGAAATCCAAGGTCTAGGTAAACTGTTTTGGAAATGGTTCAGATGCTTGGGCAAAGTAGTCTACAGCCACCATGTGAGCTTCACCTGCTGCCATGAGATTTCCAATAAGACAGCTAGCAAGGGAGAAAGTCCATCAGCCCACAGGGGCTCAGAGGTGTTGATGCTGCATGCATCAGCCAAAGCAGCCTGAGGATGGTCATCTTCTTCAGAGGGCAGCTACCTGCAACAGTGAAGTTGTTTCAGTTCTTTCAAACTAAGAAGTGTTTTCCACATGCTGAAGATTTGTTGTTTTATTTATGACGCTGTGATAGCTTACTGTAATGAAACACTGCAATATGGGCTGTAGTCTTGCTGGAGCAGAAAGTAGAAATTGTCTTCATTTATTGAGATGAAGACTTCAAGTATTGCTGATTACTTAAAATAATTCTTAAATGAGGAACTGAATCTACACAAGACATATGCTTCCAATCTGTGGGATGGGGCTGGTCTCAATGCTGCAGCAATGGAGAAATTATCAGATATCTCTGATGACAGAGACTGCATAGATGTTTCAGTCTAATCATGTACAGAAAAAATTTACAGGCTTTAAGTCCAGTCCCTCTCCACTGCCTATAAAATTCAAGGATGCTTTCATTAACTGAAAGACCCCAAAATGATGTGAGATTTATAAATCTGTATTTTAAATTAGGTACATTACTTGGGATAATCCAAAGCACATTCTTAGTTTGACAGGCAAAGGCTTTGTGTCCTAAAATGTTGAATTCAGACCTTTTTCATGGGCCTCTTAGGAAGACACTTTGGACACCTACATTTGCATGTTCAGCTGAGAACTGATGCTGGTTCACCTATACTATTAAATTGTTAGCACAATCCTGAGAATATTTAATGATCTAATAGAACTGTCTCTGTTTCCAGGATGAGAGCAGATAACTCAAGAATCTCTAGAGACCCCACCTCCTGGCTCTTGAGGGAATGGTGAATATTGCAGCAGGGTATTTATAACTTGCTATAATATTTCAAGGCAAAATTCAGTGTTACTGTTGGTGGCAGAGTGGTGGCAGAGTCTGTGTTGGGGCTGAGGCAGAGGAAGTGGAAAAGGGGACAGGAAGGTTGAAGGGGGCAAAAGTTTCAATGAAGGGACCTTAGGTAAAAGTGTGGCAGAAAGGAAGAGCAGCAGAGACCTGCTTTTGGAAATGCTTTTTTTTTTCCTGCTACTGCTGGGATGGGAATAGGGACAGCAATTTTATCTGAGTGGCAGCAGCGTATGCCTTGTAGTAGTAACCTTCCTATATACTCCTGTGTGGAGGCTGCAGCTGGAGAGTACATAAGGTGGAATAGCCTGTCTCAGGGCAACTGCCTGCTCTGACCCTGTCTTGAGCAATTTTGAGAGGTTCTGCCTCAATTTTTGGCTGTCACAAACCACTGGAGCTCCGCTGACTTTGGAGCACCACCTCTTCCCCTTCCACTGTCAACCTCAGCAGCAAGAGCAGCAAAGGCACATTGCATATGTAGCCAACAGGAATGGCCATTTGCGACTTTAAAAATCACACCTTCATTGCAAAATTCACATCTTATGTAATGGCTGTGCTCACTCTCCTCACAGCATTTGCTGTGCATGTTAGCCTGCGTAGCTGTGCAGCATTCACGAGGGAGCATGAAAGGGTTAAGAGTCTGGCTGAAGCATATGCGCAGCTCCAAGTTCAGATGAACCCTTGCAGACATTGTGCTTCGCTGTTTGTACAGGGTTCATTTTCTACTGCACGCCAGCACACTCACATACCCCTGCTTGCTCAGGCAAAAGCGCACACATACACACACGAGTACCCCTCTGAGAAGATTACAGTAACCAGCAGTTATAATTTTCTTTAAGCCTTTATGACGTTTTTAATTAAAAAGGCTTTAGTGCTTTTCTAGCATGACATGTGATTGCACTCTAGATAATGTACCCTTGCCGATTTTGGCAGTAGTAAAGTGTTTAGAAAATATATGAAATATTTTTATAAGGAATTTTGCCTGATCTGTCTTCAATGAAAGGCACAATGATTTCAAACCATATGTATTCTTTTGAGTAAAACAGCAAATGCCAGAGCAAGATAACTGAAGAAAATCACCCTGTCCAAACTACTGTCCATTCTAAACTGTGTTTTCATTCTTGCTGCCTTGATTTACGTTTCTGTTTCATACAAGATTAACTCAAATTTGTTGCACCATTTTGAAGTACTGACTGAAAAGAAACCTGCCACAAGCTGCTTCCTGCCTGTCTGGAAAAACCTGGGTCTGATGTCCTTGTCATCCATACCATTTTAATTTCTTTGACGTAATCCTGATTTTCATCTCAAGCAGAATCAGAGATCCTCATTCCTCAGAAGCTGTCAGAATTATGTTTTATTACTATTTTTATCACTATTAATATTTATATTCCCTTGATTTATTTGCATGTATTCCTTTATCCATTTTGGCCAGGAATAATCACATTTTGCTTAAACGTAGTACCTTGTTAATCTCTGACACTGAGTTCTAATGCTATGCTCTTTCCTGGATTTATGCAAATCTGAAAGCAGAAATGCTGTTACTAAGGACCTCACACACTTTGATGCCACGGATGCATTTCCAAGATCAAAGAACAAAATTCTAGCACTGCTGAAGTCATCTGAAGGTAGCCATTGACAAAAAGAGCTCCTAGATCTTTCTCAAAATGATAGATCTCTTAGAAAATTATCTGTTTGTTTGTTCTGTTTGGTTTGGGTTTTTTTTCCAATTAGACAAAGCTTCTGACATTTCAGACTATTTCCACCCAAACTGAAGCAAAAACGTATTATGTTTTTTAATGAATTCTCAGTTGAAAAAAATCCTGGATAAAGTCAAGTTGCCATTTTTTAAGAATATTTTTTTTCAGTTTGTAGCAAAGATGGTGTATATTTTGTACCAAAAAATGCGGAGAAAGTTTTACTTTTATTGTCTTTTTTCAAAACAAAACTTCATTGGAATATCCCTGCAGAAAGCTTCGGCTGTGGGAAACGAATCAGTCATTTCATGACAGATTTGTCTGTGGCCACATCAGGATAGTATGTGAATGCTTCCCAAATGGATTTATCCTGATAGTTTCCTTATGACATGAATGGTTCTCACCCTTCTCCTGCTATGGATGAGAAAAAAGGCACAAATATTCACATCAAAACCTTCTCCTCATTTGTTAAATCCTGATTTGAAATGTCAAGCCCCGTTTTTATCAGCCAATGCTGTTTTACGGCACTGTATTTATTATTGGGTGCTTTATTTACTCCAAGCATAATGGTTTGTCTTGGTTTGTCACCCTGAAAGCTCAGTGTTGCTGCAGATCAGACACCAGATGTCCCCTGGTAGGCTCTACAATGAGGAAAACATACACTTAGTTACCACCTGTGAAAAAAAAGTGATTTATGCTGCTTGTCCAGGGATGTAGGGTGACCTGACCCTGCAGAAGCCCTGGGGCACGGCTGAACCTGCCGCAGCCTTGGCCCATCTGCCTGTGCAAAGCGAACGATGGAGGCAACTGGCAGGGCACAAGCCATATGTTGCAGGATGGGGGTGGCTTCTCAGGGGACAGCCCGTGGGACTGAGCACTGTCTAGGCAGATTGCTCTGAATTTAATATCTACTTGAAAAAATTGGCCTCACATTGGATATTCTGTCAGACTGTTTCTTTGGAGGGGCTGGGGAGAAAGTTGTTATCCCTCACCGAGGACTGCATAGACCTTCACAGTCAAAGGGCAGGATTGGGTATCACTCTCTGCTTCAACAACCCATCCAACCTTCCTGTGGCTGCAAGGCCTTCCTTGCTTTCCATTTTTATAGTGAGATAAGCGTCCTTTTTAATGAGGCTTTGCTAAATCCTCATCTTGATCCATTTCCTGAATCCCATCTGTCTCATGCAGTGTGCAGGGTGGGGATGTAGAAGAAAACATTTTGTCAGACTGAACCCGGTGAGTTCCTGTCTTGTTCACCACCAGCTTGAGCCTCAAACAACAAGCTCTCCCCCTTAGTTCTGTATGGAGAGTGGTCCTCTGTTGTGCACATTCATATAGGTCCTTGCTTTTTGTTCAGCCCAATTTTTTTGATCCTTAGGCTGATATCACAGAACTATTCTTCTAACAGCCCAGCAGCCCCGGTGGTGAGCTGGGAGAGCCAGCCCTGTGCCATCATGCTCAATGCCCACGTCTGATGCTCTTTGTGGGTGATGAAGCTGTGGAGACAGCTCTGCTAAGCCCTGTCAGAGCACGCTCACTGATGGGAGCACTGGATCTTGTTAACAAGCCTCCTCTGAGCTGCAGATAATTGAAAGGCTGCAAAAGCTTAGGACTTGGCCAGATGCTGGTAGATTTATCTTTTTTTTTTGTGAATGCTACAAGCACATTTCTGACACCTAGTCAGAAGCGGCCCACAACTCAGCTTTCAGATGCAGTGCAAACCATGAAGGTGCTGAAATCCTTCAACAAAATGGTGGCTGAAATCTTCTAAAATGGGTGAAACAGCTTGTCCTTACCTGTATACTATGCTGGGGAATCAGTGCACCATTTTTGCAATGTTTTTCCTGGATGTTATGCTAGCACTTTTCCGAAAGCATTCACCCTGGGGCAAGCATGCTTTTCCACTCAGAAAGATTGGCAAAATTATGAGAAACTAAAAATGGGGTCTTAAAAGGACACATCTCAGGCAGCTTTCACCATAAATAACACTACTTACACTGTTCAGAAGAGGCATGGACTTACATAGTACATGCAATTTTTGAGGCACCACAACCAATTTTTCAACTGTAAATTTTTTCCCTGCTTTGAAATCAAAACTCAATATAA
The DNA here is from genome assembly GCA_013400335.1 of Eurystomus gularis. Classification (NCBI taxonomy): domain Eukaryota; kingdom Metazoa; phylum Chordata; class Aves; order Coraciiformes; family Coraciidae; genus Eurystomus; species Eurystomus gularis. The sequence goes on along the minus strand of VZZY01021529.1, from coordinate 15,190 downwards.
CCTTAACTGTGGAGCTAACATGTTACTTCCATAATGAAATTTTGTAATATCTTTAACATCAGTAATTTATATGACTCCTTCCATTATTTGTGGCCTGAAAGATATCAGGAGAAGGAGGGGGAGGAATTCCTACTGACTTGAAAGAGGTTTTTAGAACCAGCGTATTATAGAGTGCAGTTGCCTTTTTCTTAATGGCCCAATTTTGTTCAAAGAATGCTTTAAGGCATTCAAAAATGCTTTAAAAGCAGCAGGTTCTCAACTACATATGTCAAGTTGCAGCCAAGAGTGAAATTTTATAGCTCATTGAAAAATAAGATCGTATTATGGAAAAGTCTGACACGCCCTTAATTATTGCAGCCTGAACAAACCCATTACAATAAAGCAAACTGATAAAACTGGGGACACACAAAAGACAGGTCTCTAATAGGAAGCTGGATCAATGCTGTGCGAGCCTTGCTGCAGAGCTCTGGGGATCTTGACTTTTTAATCAGAATAGCTGGTTTGTAGCCTCAGCAGCAAGCCTTCTGCACAGCTGTACGGAAAACTAGCCCAGGATGCACTTGAACAAAAAATAGCATTGTTAAAACAAATCCAGTTATTTTATGCTAGGTGTAACAATCAAAGCCCCTGAGCCCCAGGTACCTACAACATATAATCTTCTTACACTGTTTAGTGTATTGAGCATGTTCAGTTTTTCTGTGAGGGGAAGAAGTTATAACATATTCATTTCAGACATAGAGAGCAAATGGCGCATGGGGGAAATAGTACTACGGTATTATTTAGGTACTTCAGTTCTGCAATTTTTCTTAGTATTAGTTACCTAATTATCCCTGAGGTTCTGAGTTTGGGGTGATTTGCTCACAGCCACACCAGAAAGCAGTGACAGAAGAGGTAAACCTTGCTTCTGCAGTGCTGTTGTAAAGATACCATATTTAAATTCTGTGCAATTGAGGGTCATATTAATCACTTTAGTTAATATTCCCCTTTCCCCCTTCTCTTAGAGGGACAAAAAGCTACATCTTTATGCCATTCAGCAGCTTAGGCAGCTTAGCTGGTGCTCTCTTAACAAAAGAAAACAAGAATTTAAAAAATCCAACACCTACCACATGTATGAAAATGGCTTTAAACTACCTTTTGGGTTTCCACCTTTCAATACAACAACGTACCTTCTGAGCCAACCCCCCTGTTCTTCCAGCTTTTTATGTTGTATGTGTTTCTATCACTCTAAAGCTGACTGTGCTTATCCAGAGGTATAACCTCCTCGTAAATCCCAAGCTGCCTGCCTTATTTAGTACTCTCGCTCCCTCTCGTGGCTCTCTGTTATCTATACACCGACTCTAAAGCACGGCTTGCAGAACTGCAACCAACCAACTTCAGAAGACACGGTGTTAATCTAATGTGCTGCAGATTTCACTTTATGCACAAGCATGCTTGATACACTGGATTAATAGAAGGCGTAGAAGAAAAGAAACTTAAAAGTAAAGGAATGGGCATCCCAACAGATTTAAGCACAGAAACGGAGCAAGGTGGGTGGGTCAGAATCCGCTGATCTACAGCACTTTCCCCTTTGATGGAATTTATGGCACAATGTGTTTTGAAATCAGACTGCTCACATCATCTGTGTCAAATCTGCTCCCTGTGTGGGGAAATCTGGGTAAGTGGCAGGAAAGTCTGCGAGGTTCCCTCAATGACACTTCCAGGAAATTGTTTTGTCAGATGTTGGCCACCCTGCAGACAAAGCCCCAGGGTCTGTAGATCTTTGAGGGAGCCTGCCAAAACCCAGAGTCGCCTGTCTCACTTGGATTGCTGGGGCTCTGGTCTCCCTCCCTACCACCTCCTAGACTTCATAGAGGGGAACCTGGCTCCCTGCATCTCCCTTTAGGCTTTCATGATCCTGCAAGGGGAATATGTCACCATACAGGAGCCTGCCTCAGGCAAAATTCACTCCTCAAATTTACACTGAAAATCCTTTATCTGGAGGTCAAAAAAGAGGATCTTAATGTCAAGAGGCAGCACTCCTTTCCATATGAGTGTCTACACAGATCACCAGGGACATCAATAGGTCATGCATGCAGGCAGACAGCCAGTGATGGAAAATGCATGCAATCTGAGATCCTTGCTTCTGTCTCTGATAGGCAGACAGCCCTTGCAAAAGAAAATGTTTGACAAAAGAAATGAGATATATTTGTCTAAAAGAAATGCTGCTCTTTCTATGCCCTTTTATGTTACAGGATAGATTATGAGGAGAGTGAGTTCTTTTGAAATTCCTTTAAATATTTCCCATACGCTCCATTGCTTCAAATATTTGATTCTTCTTATTGATGCACTTGAAAATTAGTATACCTTGAAGCTGTAAATATCTTCCACTGCCTGAAACAGCAAGACACATTTTCACCACTGACCAACATGCAGGACCTGCTAGCCTGCGCCTCGGCATGTGCACAGCTCCTGTTAGAAACTGGGGGCTTAGTGCCCAAGGCTCTTCAAATCTGAATATTAGATTCCAAATCCACCATGTGGATCCTGTTAATTCCATACTGAGAAAGAATATCAGAGCTCAGAGTGATAATCCGTAATGGACCTAACCCAAATCCCCAGCTGAAGCAGCTGTGACCCCTGAAGGAGTTCAGACCTAGATTCAGGCTTCTGTGACTTACCCCAGCTCCACAGGCTGTGCATGCAACATTAACACAACCCCAGTCCCAGAAGGCAAAAGCAAACCACAGACTTGTTGATGTCCCAGCTGTGCTTGATTTACTGAAAGTGGATTTGGGGCTTTCCCTATCACAACTGGCCATACCACTGGCATGGCTGGAAGCAAATGACATTATTTGCTTTTCTCCTGCAGTATGCTAGTATGTTCCTGTCTATTTTCTTCCCAATGCTGTAAATCAAGACAAAGCAAGCTTCAATATTTACTAAAGAGTTGATTTTCTGTAAGGTGGGAAATAGAACAAAGAGCTTAATTACAGAAAACTTTCAACTCTTTCTTCCCACTGCTCATCTCTTCACCCTTTCTTATGTCAGTGCCTCCAATTCTGCTGCTTTTTTCTAGTCCTTAACTTGGCAATGGGAAATGCTAAAATCACTCACCTCTACAATTTTTCCTGAGGCATATGAACAAACACCACCTACAATATATTAATTTCTCTCTCAGTAAGTACAGCTGCCAAGGAAGAGAACAAAACAAAAACCAAACCCTTAAACAGACAGGTAAAATAATGGTGAGAACAAGCCTCCCTCAAAGCTTTCCAGCCTGCTGTGGTTTTGTTGATACAGACTCCTCTCAGACAAAGTTTTCTCATTGCTTTAGCACTTAAGAGACCTGGGTGAAGGCAGGGAGAGGTGTACATACGAGAGTTGAGCTTCAGAAGCTTCTTGAGTAGTTTCTTTGCTGCCAGATTTGGTTTAAGAGTTTTAATAATATCCAAAATCCTCCACCCATTCCTGTTGCTGATGTTTTCTAAAAATTGACCAACACATTTTTTTGCTGTCTGCTGAAAATGAAGTCAGAAATCTGAATAAGGCACCTGCATTTTACATGCAGAGTGTAGATTTTGATCAAGGAACTCATTACAGCAATTACGCACAGCTTAAACATCTCCAAAAATACCAAAGTGGAAAGATTAAGAAAAAGGTCCATATTAAATCCTCCTCCCTATCAGATGAACATCTGCCCAGGAATGCAACCTCACCTTGGTGGTACCCTTCCAATGAAAAGACTAGCCAGGGCTCACCCACTGACCTTGAGAGCACAGTGACAAAAATCCTCTTCCTTTGCACAACAGATTGACAAAATACATTCCAGGAAGATATGACCATATCATAACCAGATCCTTACTCTGCCTTCAGAGGCTCATTCCTTTGTCTCTTTTCTCTGGTAAGAGTCAGACTAAAATTGCTGTGGGAATGAGAGTGTTCTTGCTCTTATAGCCCTGCAGGGAAAAGATTAGGAAATCACCACCCTTGTCCTTCCTATGTGAGAGCAGTTATGCTCTAAGGCAGGGGTCCTCAAACTTTTTAAACAGGGGGCCGGTTCACTGTCCCTCAGACACTGTCAGGGGCCGGACTATAGTTTGGAAGAAAATGAACGAATTCCTATGCACACTGAACATATTTTATTTGTAGTAGTGCACAAAAAATAGGAAAAAGAATGCCGTATCTGGCCTGTGGGCCATAGTTTGAGGACCCCTGCTCTAAGGGATCACAGTGCAAACTGAGTAATAAATGCAGTGGTTTTAGAAGTGCGTTAAACAGCATTCAGATCTAGAGAGGCAAAACAACATATGTGGAGCATTGCACCCACTGGAGTGTCCCTTGCAGAGATCAGGTTCTACATGGGTCATTTCTCCCCACTGGTGAGCTCTATAGGCAGCTTGGGTGAACTTCTGGGACCCACTAACCCACAGTTGCCATTCCTCAGGGATGCACATAAAACTTCCCAAGCAGGAGGCATTTGAAAAAAATTCCTGTCATATAACTAAGCTATGTACTCAGAGACAGATTTAATTCTCTGTTCCTTCTCCCAGCATGGATGTGCACACATACACACACGTGTGCCTAATCACATATGCACAGATCAGGATGGTGTGCATCCAGTCCAGCATCCTCGCATTCTTGAATCTTACATCACTGCAATTCTATCACAGATTATGAGATTTTGAAACAGACATGCCTCTAGCCTTTGCATTTTCTTCATGTTTTTTCATGGCTGATTTTGTGTGGAATCTTTACGATTCTTTTTGTGGCTTGACCTTTCAGGATGGAAATGTGTATTCCTCTGAGCCTGCCTTTTGTTTGAATATCCTCCTTTTTTTCCTGTCTCATGCTCTATTATGGCATGGGCTGAGCCCAGCCCTCATTGATTCCCTTCTGACTCAGATCTCCCCTCTGCCTGGTGGGCTGCAAACTCACAGCAGCTCCCAGGTAGTTTTGTTTGCATTGGAAGACTTTTCCCATTTTCCTTGGCCCTCCTCCAGAGGCTTTCTGCAGCTTTCTGCAATTTTGTTTGCTCAGGTTTCTGAGGCATGGTCAGCGTCACAGGGCTCTGTGGTCATGGTGGACACCAGGGACTGTTCTGGCTGGTGAGTTCGCATGTACAACAGGCTGCAGACCATTCTGCTCCCCTTCTCCAGGACAGTTCTGCAGCTGCTTTTTTGGTTTGCCCTGAAAATAACCGCCCAAAGAACTTCTTTGGAAAAGAAGATGGGGGTAGTAGCCCCTGTCCCTTCTGAATATTGTGGAATCATCCTGCCACCCTGTAGATATCATGTTTCTGGAGACTTACGTGAGCAACAGGTTTTGTCCCAACAGATTCAGATTTATAGAAAAACCTTTGTAAAATGCCAAGCAATTTCTTCTTAAGTTCAACACTTGGAGAAAGTGAATCTATTTTTGGTGATCACTAGCAGTGCAATATATAGGTGCTTCCTTTGAATTGCAGCTGCAGATAAGTAAGTTTTCATTTCCTATGCAGAGCCCACATTCAGATCATTTCCTAGCTGTCTGCTCAGTGAAACTCCCACACAGGAGGAAAGGCTTTTTATGGTACCTTGAGAGCAGTTTGTTGCACAGATGATGCCTCCTCCAAGTGAGGCAGCTGTAATTGTAAAGTAGATTAACGCTAGAGCTGAACTCTACTTTGTTACAGGAGTCATGTGGGAATGCTTCGGGTAGCTGAGGAGCTGTGTTGCTACAGGGAAGCAGAGTCAGACCTATTTAAAGGCTTCTGATCCTAAATACCACAGTTAAACCCAATGGCAGTTCAGATGCTGGGAACTGCTAAATAAAAGCTAACTGTAAGTGCTCTCTCTTCACTAGAATTTTCTATGTTCCATTTACCAAACAAATCTCATGTGGAAAATGGAAAAGCACGGCAAAACGTATATTTGGGGGGCAATGCACATACATAGTATACAAAAATAATACATGAACTACATTATTAAGGAATGTGTATATAGCTCATTTGAGAACAGACACACTTAGGTAATCAGCTCCAGTAAAACATTGTTGTAGAGTAAGAAAGCTCAGATGAAAATATTAGCACAGAGACATTTTGGCCAACCTGACACATAAGAATTTAATCTCATTTTGGCATAAAAACTGAAAGTAATCTTAAGATGTTTGAGGATTTCATTTTTGGAGTGAGAAGATGGGTATCAGGGATGTCTGAAGCTTGTGTTGCCTGCACTTCGGAATGCAAGAGACAAAGGGAGGTTTCTAGGAGCTGCAGCCATGGTTGGGAGCATTCCCTTTTAAAGCTTACAGGCTGAGAACGAGGAGTATATGCAGCTGAACACAAATCAAACTTCAGAGATAGCAGCAGCACAGTATCTTCTGTGTGTCAATACACCAAAATCTGCCTGCATCAGCATGATGCATCATTACTTACTGCTCCAACCTCATGCAAGTCTGACCAATGCCAATAGAGTCAAGGAAGGTTTATTTGGAAGTAGTCCTCTACAAAGTGTTCGTATCACCAATAAAAGCCTCAGAGTCACTAGCCCAGGAGGCTTACCACTGTGGGAGGTGGTCTAGATCCTCTGCAGAAGTTATGTCTTCCGTTCTCTCAAGAAAAGATGTGCCTGCTTGACTACAGTATCTTTCATGAAGGAAAACTGAAAGCCCAAGCAAATATGCAAACTGCACTAACCTTTCACCTGTACAGCTGTCCCTAGGGAGGGGGAGAGGAGCAGAAAAAGCAAATTACCCCACTAGAGCTCATTCTGTACCTGCCGCGTGCTTAAAATGGTGCTTTATCTGGCTGGCTTTTTTCATAAGCATTGAGTTTGCAGACATAGCATTTTTTGTCACATTTCCCTTGCTTTGGAGTATATGACATGCACTGTCTCTATAGCTGAATGAAAGGTCATGACTGACCAGCTGGTAACACAGAATGCATTTCTACACTAATGGCAGGGTATTCTGGCTTTTGTTTCACATTACAATGACTGCATATTTACATAAACCCTACATCTGTTTAGTGAAATTAAGCCAGAGGGTGATGATCTTTGTCTTTACAAAAGAGCTGATTTAATTTTATTGAACATAGCTTTCCATTTAAAAGATCAAAGCCCGTGCAGCCCCCTGCAGCAACAATTCAGTCCTATGTGTTTCTTCAAATATTCAAATCAAGAAAATAGGGGAACTGGGACTGAAAAAGCTAATGAATTTTAACAGACAACAAGCAAAATAAAATTAAAAAAAAAAAAAGGAAAGGAAGAATAAAACCTCTTTTGAGTCTTTGTTTATCCTGGGTTTGAAGAGAGACACTTTTCATTTCATCAAAGTCCCATACAGTGTCCTGACTCTCCTGCCTCTGAAACTGTCAGGAATTGATAGCAGAGGCAGTATGCACATTTTTAGGCAAATTTCTAGGTATTAGTAATGCTAAGGGGAAAAGACACAAAGTACAGAACAGTGAAGAAATGCTGGTGAAGAACTGGCCTCTCCAGCTATCGTGTTAGTTCTAGGCACTCAGCACAGTGAACCCCTATTTGATACAACATCGGTTTGTATAAAGTTGATTGTTATCTCTACAGAAAATAATGATAAAAATCACAACTGTAAAATTTGATCTATAATGGAGATAGATATTTTACATCTTCTGAAAGAGCCTGCGTGTCACCTCCTAGAATCTGATTTTGGGGAATAAATGTTTGTCTGGCAAACTTTTATTTTTGAGAGAATGACTGAACACCAGCCTTACATTTCACTGCTGAAGTTTGGTATTTGCTTAAAAGTGGTTTCCTCAACTCTCTGGCTGACAACAGTACTTACTACTGCAAACACTGGGCGAGAACCATGGCTACATCACATGCTATGGCAGGACGGCGCCAAACACACACCAAAATGCCCTCTTCCCTGCTCCCATCCTGCGGTTACACCCTGCAGGAAATCTGGGAACATGAACCAAAAGGAGTTGTCACATGTTCCAGGTTAGCCCTTAATCAGGACCGTGAGGAAACAGGACCCTAAGTCTAGTTTTAGCTCCAAGGAAACCCTTCCAAGAGATACATGTTGGTTCTACAGCACACCTACATAATGCATCCACATTAGCACTTCAGCTTGGACCAGGAACACACTTCTGAAACATTCCTCCTTATCACCCCTCCTTACCATGCTTTGCTTCACATTGCAGAAGAGTCCTGGCATCTGAGAACAGGACTCCATCCAGACAAAGCTAAACCAAAAGATCTGGTGTAGGAGCACACTTACTGTACTACAGCCACTAACACGAGACTCATCAATATGGTCAGATCCGACCTGGTCTGAAATAAATCTCCAAAATACATGGAGGACACACACTGGGCCTTCTGGGCCAGCTCCTCTGATCTGCCCTGCTTGTTCCAGGCCACCTGCTAATACAGGGATAGCCCAAAGAGGCTGCACTGCTGCTTTCTAACCCTCTCACCACTTAACTGGGTGAATAGCACCGTTTTAGGCACCATATGGCATCCCTGCAGGCCTCCAGCTGCCACTCTGCAGATCAACAGCTCAACCAAATGTCTCATGTCATATCTGGCAGCCCCACACAGACATCTCAGATACCTTAAGGAGACTAACTGGCTGTGGATGTCTATGTTTAGGCAATGGAATACCATTTTGTTTAAGTATCTATTCCCCTCTAGAACACAAAAATGGAAGCAAATGAGATTAAAAATGAGGAAATAAAGTGCTTGAAATACTATGGTGAATTCTATAAAATACAAATTTTCTTGTAAAATTTTCTCGTCTAAAACTCTTCTGAGACTTTTTTTAATAACTAAAAACTACACAAAGCTTAATTTGGGCCAGTAAAAGTATTGTTTTGCACTTCAAGAAACACCTGAACTTTACCAATAGTGCTTATTGTTTAGTATTAAGCTTCTGTGTGTGTGCTTTGCTGGTCTAACACCCTTGATGCTCTGAGGATTATAGTATCAGGATCTTTGCAGGATCACATCCTAAACCTAGGTCTGTAAATCAGTAAATTATCAAATTACAAATTTCCTGAGGTAATAATAAAAGAAACAGGATTAGGCATGTCCTCTGCCCTGAGGATGACTGACACAGGGCAGCTTTTGTCTGTGCTAGCAAATGCCTGGCCTCCAGAACGGGCTGGCTGCAGGTAAGAAGGGATGACCACACTCAGGACAGCATGGCAGAGGCTGATGGCCACAGGCCAGCCCGGTGTCACAGGCTAACCTCCCATCTTACACAATGATCACACTCCAAAGCTATAGAAAAACTTTTATCTACCAAGAAACAGCCTAAGTTTCTGAATCTGCATTGGAGCATCAGATATTTTAAACACTGAAACCAAAACTCTGACCTCTTGTGGCCATCAAAATGCCTCGCAAAACAGTTTCTAGCACATGAAGCAGGTGATGATCTTGCTGGGTGCACAATGGCCAGCATTTGTGTATCCCTGTTGTTCCTCTCCCAGACTTGCCTGTGTTTCAGCAGTCAGTGACAAACCTCTACATTTGTTATAAATGGAAATTAAAAGTAATAGTGCAGTCTTTTTAGAGTCTGCCACAAAAATGTGGCAGAAATGCCACAGAAATGGGATGTATGGCAGCGATTATGAACATTAACATCCTGCATGTGGCACACAACCTCTTGCAGAACTTTAATTCTAACATTTACATTTTAGTTATGTTCTTTCTGGATCTGCAGTTCATTTCTGACCCCACAAAGGCTTATCCAGCTGTTTAGTTTTACACTTAGGAGTAACAATAGTGAAACTAACATACATAAAAACAAGCTTTTACAGAGCTGAAATCTTGATGGCATCCTGCTTTCACATTCAATGTGCAAAAACCCACACAAGAAAGGACAGGTGAAATGAAAAGGTACAATAATTCCATTGTTCAGATTATCTCTGTTTTTTTTCATTTCTCAAAAGAACACAAGTTCACATCAACAAGCATTAGTAAGTTAATGTTTTGTAGAAAAATATTTTAGCAATCATTTATAAAATGTTTTTTAATTGCAGGTTCTTCTCAGGTCCCTGTTTCTAATAAGTCAGCATTCTCCTGTTTCCCTCTGAAATGAATTGGCATTTCAGTTACATGTGTTGACAGGCTTTGACTTCATTACTTAGAGGCCTAGATGCTTACTGGTCCTCACTTATGACACATTTTTTCCAGGATGCCCATCACAGCAGTAGCCGCTCATCCTCTATTCCAGTAAACAATACTGGGCCACTGGACTGTCTGTGCCTAAATGTTATGCTCATTTTACTGTTTTACTGCTGGATGACATTTCAGCCTCTCCTTGGGCTCCTAATGTTCCTGCTCCAGTCCAGCAAGTTCTGGTACACAACAGATGCAGGAACAGGTTCTCTGGGTGATGAAGATTCTACACAATAGCATCTTGAAATGTCATAGTGCCAGAGAGCACTCTGAGGTACTTCATATGTAACCGTAGTATGTTTGTGGCTTTACTAAGAATGCTGAGTAACATGTGAGTAGTATTTTGCCTTATACAGAAAAGTACAGTAGGCAGAGGTGGAACAGATAACCTGCACAGATTACTGTCGACCGAAGAAAGATTCTTCTGTGGGATGAAAACACATCACAGTGCACATCCAAGTACCAAAATCAGATAGGAAATAAAATGTATCTTTTAAGTGCACTAAAAAGTATCTTTTAAGCACTAGCACACAGAAGTTGCTTTCACAAAGCACAGTGTTTCTTAATCATCTGTAGCACCGTCTCCAGAACCTCTTCTTTGGAGGGGCTGGCATTAACCTCTTGGCATGCAGGATTCACCATCCTTCTGTATGACTCTTCAACTCTATTTCAAAGCAAAACAAGAGAAAGGAAACTTCAAATTGCAAGGATATGAAATGGCATTAGTCACCAGTCTCAGAAGAAAGTGTTCATGCTGCAGAGATAAAGGAAAAAAAATCTAATATGAAGCTAAGAATGAAATCTACTGCAAAGAGCAATAAACCATTAGTAACTATTGCAACGCAAACCTCAAAGTGCATAGTTGCCTTGACACCGATTCCCAGAGTTCTATCCATATTCATATGGCATTGCATTAAAGTATTTCTTTACAGCTTAGCACTGTATACCATCCTGTATAGCAGTACAGTGGACAGCCTGCTTCTAACATCTGAATTAATTTATTCAGAGCTTGATAAGGTGTCTCTGAACTATAAGACACGGCATTGTGTAGGTGTGCTCACTGACTGATCTCAGCTTTGAGTCACTGGATTAGACAGTTGACACATAGTTCAACACCTTCCTCTGACCAACTTTGCTAACCGGCTGAATACTGGGACGAAATACAGGATGAAAATCTCCTCACTTAGACTACGAGGCTTCTCATAATGCAGAACTCTCCCATGTTCAGACTATGAGGATGTGAATATAATTTTCTATGCTCCCACCATTAAAAATGCCAAACATTCAGGCTGCAAGTCATCAGCTGAATCAAGCAAGATGCTGGATGTTCTCACGTCAAGGTTGACACAATGAACAAGTAGAAATAACCAAAGGCTTTCTGACAGGAATAATAGAGAACAGAATTAGAACATGAAATATTCTTAAATGGCAGCATATTCCCTAGCTCACTTATCCCTCTGCAGGTCCCACTACATGTGAATGTGTGTCCACAAAGGTTTCTGTCAGAATTAAGCAATGGATGTTTTTATGGTATATCATCACCATGTATGTTAAAACCCTAGAGGTAGATTTCAGCTTTGCTATCTGTAGATACAGACATTGACATTCAGGTATCTATACTGAGGTATCTGCACGAGCAGTAGGTATTTAAGTTTCCACTGTAGACAATGACGGTCTACTCAATACATTTGGCAGAACCTAGACAGCAATTCAACACACCCTGAGGTAGGATACCTAGGGTACAATTCAGTTGCTTAATCAAATATATCTAGTACTGCTTGAGATGCTCTGGACTATCTCATTTAGCTTCCAGTTGCTGGTCCACAAAGTGTCCACAGGTTATGTATCACATCTGCCAGCCTCAGACAGATGTCCCCAATCATATCAAATAGCTCTAGATACTTATGCTTAGATCACTGAGCTCCAAATGGGTGGTGACCTAAATCACTTTGAAGGCTCCATTGAATGAATATATTGACTATATTGGGACTTCAGACATTTGCACAACTCAGATATATGCAAGAGAAGATCTAAATTTTATTCTCTTAATCTGGAGCTCAATTCCAGACTTTTCTGGGGAAATTATGTGTTTCAGCTTCTTGCCTCATGGTTCTGGAATTTTTAGGACTCTCTCCTTCATGTCCTTAATAAGAAAGGTGCCACAATAAAAGCAGCAAGTAGCAAAATAAAAGTATTCTAAGTCTTTGCAGGAGAATTTAAGTTCTTCACCTGCAGCTTTCAAACATTTTCAATTAGAAGTGACAGAACTTGCCCTCCTTGTCAGCTACGAATACTTTCCGAAAAAAGACAATGCAAAAGCTTAGACATAGGAAATCCTTGTCCTGGTAATGCAAGTGGGGCATTTGCTACTGATCCCACAGGAGCCAAGGTTGCCTCCCTCCTCTTATTCCTCATTAATGTGTACCTTTGGCGAAACAAGCTGTTAGCTTCCAGCTCTGCTTCCTCCTTTGTTTTCTCCAGCCCCCGACACTGAAGTCTCCGGACTCGCTCCTCAGGGTTAACAGTCAGGAGAAGAACAAGATCGGGTTTAAGCAGATCCTCAGGCCACTGGTACACCTCATCATCAGCTGGTGGAAGATTCTGGACTTTCCCATTTACTTCAGTGGCAATTGTGTAGGCAGCTGTGCTGTGCCAGTATCTGTCAGGAAAATCCAGAATGGAGAGAGAAATTTTAAAGAGACACTAATTCTTCAGTACTATAGGAAACAAGTGTCACTATAACGACACGTACAATAATGACGTGGTAAGTGACACTGTGATTTTGAAGGAAAATGTAAAGAACAGTTCTGTGCCATCCATTATTTCTTAACAGAGTGATAATATTCAAAATTCCTGTGAATTAATAAATACAACATATGACAGAAGCTACACATTATGCTAAGTGTTCCAGATACTACTATGAAAAGAAAGTCTTCTTGTATAATGACAGAGGTCAAAAGAGGAGTTACATTATATACCAAAATTCCATACTCTGAGTCTCTTTTTTGTGATTCCCATCCTACCTCATGCAACAGATTTTGTAGAGAACGCAAAGTCTCGAGCCACATGTGAATGAAGACAGACAGATGGCTATGCATTTCACTTGCATTTAACATTCCCACCATTATGAGGCACTGTATTTTATATATTTCAGTGGTTTTGAGGCTGGTTAAAAATAGCACTCACATAGATGCAAACAACTTCTGTGTATGTGTGTTGTGGCCAGAGGTGACAGTACATCTACTGAAATAACCCGGGGGTTTAAAAGTGCATCTAAACTTTCTTTATGAAGAGTAATATCGAAAGATGCCTACACAATTAGCAAAACCAGGAAAAGACATAAACAAAAGAAGAGGGAAGCATATTTCTGACTTTACATCCTCAAAGAGTAAGTCTGCCTAAAACTCAGTCATTCTAATCCACCCATATCGCAGGCGCATCTTAGAGATAGCCATGACAGTAGCCCCCATTCTCCTCAGGTTTGTCACAGAGCCCTTTTTTGGCTCTAGGTGTGCAGCCCATGCCTGCGCTACTCCTAACTGAAAATGTAACACTTTTCACATCCTAAAGCCAGTTATGAGTATTACGCTAATGGAAGTCCCCCATTTTACTGTTATCATATTACTCTTTAGAAGATCTAATATGCATTTATCTGCAAAGTAACACTTTCAAAAAAAATAAAAGGAAAAAGAATAAAAAAAGAAATCCAGAGACTATCATTGATAAATTCTGCTTGTAACACAAAACAACTCTATGATGGCACTAATATAAGAGAAATTCTTCAATATACAAACCTGTCTATGATCACAGGTGCCTGAGTGGATGCTTTTGCTATTTCTGAAGCAAGAATGTAGTTGCCCGCAGCATAAAATGCTCTTTTAATGGGTGTTGGCTCATCATCAAACACAGTCCTCCACTGGCTGATGCAAGCTGGTGGGGACCTTAGCAGAACACCATTCAGCTTGTCCTTCACAGACTGGGTTACAGTGGTTTTGCCTGCATTTCATTTACAGAAGGAAACATTTGTTATCTTACATATGAGACACAACTGAGTTGTAAAAACTGAAGAATGCTCCTATTCGTTCACTCAGAGCACGTGTTCTAACCTATGTAGCCTGAGTACCTTGTGATAAGGTTTTCAGTGGGAAATGAGTCTGGTTGCAGGATCTACTACTCCACTACCTACTCTCAGGGCCTTCTACTCCCTCCTCTAGCCAGCTTTTGGTCTTCACTCCCTTAAATGCATGGCAATTTCTCTATATATCCGTTCACAATATTTTTCTGGGTCACAATTCTTGTGAAAGCTGAATACTGTCACCCAATACTTTCTTTTTGGAAGGGATTTTCACTTTTCTTTTAACTGAAAAGTCAGAAAACAAAGTTATTCAGAAGCAAGTAATGCTTCTCTCTGAGAACCGCTGCCAGTTTCCCAGACTACCACTACTTCAGTTCACGTATTTGAAAACTCTCCAGTAAAAGTATGTTTTGTCACCTGCACAAGCAATTTAATTTCCAGTACTGCAGTCTTTGTAGTCTTTCATCTACATAGATAAAGAATTCATCCACCGAATGAAAATTAGCATAGACTGTTTGATCTTTTACAAGTATGAGAATCATGGAATCATAGAATGTGTTGGGTTGGAAGGGCCCTCTAGAGGTCATCTAGTCCAACCCCCCTAGAATAAGCAGGGACATCTCTAACTAGATCAGGTTGCTCAGAGCCCCACCAAGCCTCATCTTGAATGTCTCCAGGGATGGGGCCTCCACCACCTCCCTGTGCAACCTGTTTCAGTGATCAACCACCCTCATATTAAAGAACTTTTTCCTAATGTCCAACCTAAATCTAGCCTTTTCTAGCTTCATCTTGTCGCTACAAACCCTTGTGATCAGATCTTCCCCCGCCTTCCTGTAGGCCTCTTTCAGGCATTGGATGGTCGCTACAAGGTGCCCCCAGAGCCTTCTCCAGGCTGACCAGCCCCAACTCAGCCTGTCAAAGCAGACTGTTATTTATAATTGCTAATTATTTCAAACCTGTTAGAGCTTTCCACGATTTTTTTTTAATTATTATTTTT
>VZZY01021526.1:212040-244856 GCA_013400335.1 Eurystomus gularis | reverse complement strand
GCCAGCTCATACGCTAGGATTCTATGCTGAAGCTCCCCAGCTGCTGTAGCAGGCCACAGGTCACATAATAGTAAAAATGATACTGTTTTCAGCTAAAAGTTTGATAAAGATGTGCAGTTGTACACCAGCTATGGTGACCTAAAAAAATGGGAACTGAATGCAAAACTGATGGTCTTTATTTTGTGCTCTGTGGCAGCAGATAGTCTTATTTTCCTATGCACATATGACCAGTAAGTTTTTTGTTTTAATTTTTAAACAAATCATGGTTATAGGTTAGGGTTTGTGACCAATAAATGGTTATAATGCCATAACTGTTTATAGAGCTTCACAATAAATGAAACGGGAGAAAAAAAGAAAACTGAACAAACAAACAAAAGCATTATCACATTGAAGCATTCCAGTAGACAATGTGATCATCAAACAAAATAAGATTAAACCAGATTTTTTTAATCATATCAATAAGATATAATCAGTAAGATATGTCAATCCAAAGTAGAACTTTTCGTTTCTCTCATGTTCATTTGCTCACTTAAAACTGTTATTTTTCTGCGTGAATGTTAACTGTATAGCACTTAGCATACACACAGCTCTTCTGATGTCCCAGTTGGACAATTAGCTCAATCAGCTTTATCTACAAGAAAACTTTGGGTATGTGACAATGTGCACTAAGGTGTTTAACTGCTAGAGTTCTTAACTGCAATAGCAGTACCTGCTGCACTGGGTTAATAAACAAACTGTAACCATCCTGCAACCAGTAAGGTGTTCAGAGTGGTCCAGTTTAACTACCAGTAGGTTAAGTAAAATGTGCTCAGGTTTCCAGTCACAAACTTGAAAAACTGAATTACCCTTCTTACAGGCTTTTGATGAACAACGCTTTCCCTCCAACAAGCACTGAGCCAGTGGTTTAAAACAAAGAGCACTGTACTGGGCAGAGGTAAGAAGTGCTCAGAACAAAATTGGGAAAGCCAGCAATAGCAATAAATCAGCCATGCCTATTAAGCAGGGTTTCTGTCTCCCCAGGTTGTTTTGGCAATAGCGCTAACCTTAGTTGCCCTCCTGCAGCAGTAAGTGGCTAATGAGGCAGAATGGTCTATCAATCACTGCCTCAGTCAGAATGCTGCTGCAGACTGTTGCCCAAATCTAGGGTAGATCCATCCCTCAGTCTAAAAGGGCATGATGCTCTGGGACTTTACCTGCTATCCTAGATGAGGCACTCAGGAGGACTACTTTCAGAATTCAGCCCAGGCATCTCAGTTGGCCTCAGTCCACTAAGTTTCTTTCGAAGCTGTGCTGAACTTCCAGATGGAAGTGGGGAATATTCACCACCCAGAAAGGTCATACCATCAGACAGAGACAGCAGACTGCTTTTGTCATCCTATTTATATAAGCAGAGCAAGTCCAGGTGGGGGATTTGATTAGAGGATCCCTGATGCTGTGCATATAAATACCCCTACTCTCTACAACCTTGGACTGTGTCATAGCTTTAGACGAAGCTTCCCATATAATATCCGGAAGATGCGAGTACCTCAAAATGGATTGTTCAGCAGCCAGCATGCTGAGTGAGAAGCTGCCGAATCAGCAGGGCATGCTAAAACAGGAGTGTCTCATAAATCCTGCTCCTCCTCTGAACTGTCTCCAGCACCTTCTTCCAGGTGATGCTTGTGTCCTCTCCTGAAGGTGGGCATGCAGGTCCTTTTTTTTCAAAAGATGAACAACGATGAGTCTTCCCTTTCAGAGGAGCACAAATGAATGGAGGCAGCAACATTGTTGTATGCAAAACTCAATGATGGGAGAACTCACACAATGAAGGTAACCTTAGGCTAAGGTCTCTATCCAAAGGAATTCAAAGTTCTGTCATATGAGCTTTCTCTAGTCTAGAGAAGAGATGGGAATGAGGCCACACCAAGCATTTCTGGGTGCAAAAAACCTGAAAGTTTTAAATTTATGAAAATCCCTAAATTACCATTCAGTGCTTAACTTCATTTAAACAAAAAATATCCATGTAGTTTTCTTCTTTCCTTTTGTTTTGTTACTTCTTTATTCTGAAGTTGTTTTCTCTAGTATTACTCATGCAAGACTTGGATACAACATTCATGTGAATGGGATCCTTGCTAAATTGTTAATCTACAGAAATAATTATACAGAAATAGTTGTACTAACACCAGAAAGTAGTGCCTATACTAATAGTTTATAAACTGCCTCAGTTTACAGTTAGTAGATGTTAAAATAATTTCAGATCGGTGTAAGGGCTTCTTTTAAAAAGATGGTTTTCCGAAACACTATAGGGAATATATGATTATTAATCTTAAATTAGGATCTTTTTTTTTCTTTTAAGTAGAAAAATGTTACAAGTTAGTAATTAATTGTCATGTAATTGATTGATAATTTTCCCCCCTGCTGTGTGAGGAAAGCTATTGGAGGATGACATATCATTCTCAACAGGAGGAAAAAGTATCAGCCATTATGGGACAATTAGTTCCAATTTCTGCTATTTTTCTTCGATGTGCTGATAAGATTCCCTTCAAAGTATAAGTACAGAAATTAACCGTAAACATATATTTTTAATTATTTTTTTTTAAACTTAAAAAACAAATATAAATGCAGTTCCTTCCTGCACCTCCATCTTTTCTTTCCTGGGCCGGTGACATCCATGAAGCAGTGATTTCACATAGCTGCAATTAACAGAACCTTTCATAGTCACTCAGCTTATGTTCATGGTTTTGCAATTTTGTTCCTGATTTCAGTGCTGATGTGGTACAGATGAAGAAAACCCTGAAAAGTCTTTTTATCAACATCACTATTTATGAAAATTGTGCATTTACCCACAAGCCCATTATTCCTTTACAAGAAAATTCTTGAACTCAGACTGTCATTGTTTGCTTTATTGACAGTGAAATCATAATACTTGGTTAGTCACCTTATAGCAAGCATAGTAGCATATTATTAATGCATACGTAGGAGGAATATACCTATGATGTATATATACAAAGATATATTTCTGTACACACAGGTATTTTACATGTATCTGATTGATACTGGTGTGACGAACTACTGAGATTTTTTAAAACTAGAGTGCATCTACCTGAAAAGTCTGAATCTTTTCTTGCATCAGATTTGCAAAACTGGATCTACAAAATTCACATTTGAGTATTTTTCCCATTAGTACAGTTGGGTAATGCAGTTTAAAGCTTTAATGCCAAATACGAACTGTTTGCATTTTTCTAAATGCCAGCTATGTAATTTTATCATAGGATCTGGAAAACTAGCTGAGCTGTTTCCTTCTCCCACCTACCACCACGTAATGCAGCCTAAATTTCATATGCTTGGCTACAAGGATATAATCCCATGCCTTCAGCTGTAACTGCGTAATCTGTAGTAGGTCTTCAAAGATATAATCAACTGGTCTTTGAAATTCAGTTTGTAATTGCATTCATGATGCAGAGGAAGAATACAGTCTTACTGTGTTCTTGTTTTCTTAGCTTTTTGATACTGCAGATGTAACAGGGGAAAAAAAAACAATGGTGAAGTGGAATGTGGCACTCATTAAATTCAGCATATATGACTGAATATACACAGAGAGCATATCTTTTTCAGAAAGAAGGTGCCATTTTTATGTAGTCACTTGTCAGAGTAGAATCGCACTTCGAGATGCCAATTATTTCACAACCTAAGTCTAAGACTTCACTAATCTGTGAGGTAGCACTGAACTGCACATCTCAGCTCCCCATATCTGGTTCCTTAGTGCACGTACCATCCTGCTTGTTCCTAATTAGTTTTAGTAACCCCATGGTTACTGAGTGCAGAAATTAGGACACACAGGAAATCTCAATAGAAGGAAAATTCAAAGGGGAGATAGTGAATTTAGAGCTATGACGTACAGATACCAAAACAAGAGTATCAATAGTATTTCTCTGTATTATTTTACAGTTTCTGTTGTGTTGTTCCTTATGAATTTTACCATGTCATAGTTAATCTCTATGGCATGCTACTAGTTTATAGGCTTTATTAGAGCCATTGATTGGACAGGAATCAAATATGCGAATATAAATTGATTTTATGCAATGTACACAACAAGGAATTTATTGATATAAAGGGCCTCATTATTTGTAGGATTACTCTAAAATGATTTTAGAACATCAGTAATTCTCTGTGGACTGTATTAGAATTTCATGCTTAAATGCAGTTGAACACTAATTTTTATATGAATACTTTTGTTTTCTACTGCTGTATAAAGGAAGTCTGGAAGTAAATACCAGGGGAGTAGAAATGCAGATTGCAGCTTCAGGAAACAAGATGCAAGTGTGAAAGATGACAGAATGATCATGTGGGAGGAAATTACTGTAGTTCCTTTCCTTCCCTTATTCCTATTCATAACTAGCTATTATCAAGGACCTCCGTCATTTTGAAGCAGCATTTGCAGTAGTAAATGAAGACAGAGGGGTTAAATTATACATATTCTGATGCTTTGACAGGTTTAGTAGCCTCACTGCTGCTGAGACATGACAATGTCAACATCCAAAGAGACAGGGCTGTCTCGAGCCCCATTACCTCTAAAAATCAAAAGAAATACATGACTAAGAAATATTGTATACTAAGGGCAAAATAAGAGAGAGTTTCAGAACATGGTCAGGGAAACAGGCATTTAGATAGTGAATCTATGCAAGGAACTCACCACTCTTGACTTACTGCAATGCTCTTCACTCTTGATTTTTATGTCTCTCTGTAAGCTGCTGTGACTCCTCTGGCTCCTGAGTGCGCTTCTGCATTGCAGGAGTGGAAATGTGAAATGCAGTCAACAAATTATGGCTTTTAGCTGGAAAGAAAATAGTGCTGGCTTCACTGTTCTCATTAAATTAACAGCAGTCTTATCAACACCTTAAGGAGTGAGTCTGAAAATACCATTTTGCATAGCTTCGTACTGCAAATATACAGCGATTAGCTGTTCATAGATTACATATCAGACTGAGGTTCTTTCTGAACATGCAAACCGAAGTTTCACTTGCACAGACTCTGCAGCGTAAGATATTTCAGAGCCCTGTATGTCAAACAGTTTTGCTATACTTAATAATGGGTGGCCAGGAAGCTGAAAGAGAAACATCTAGATTGTACCATGTACTGAGGAGTTTGTCTTTCAGTGGCGTTCACAGTGTCCATATCCTTCCCAGAATACTCGGATGATTTGCTGTCTGCTGGGCAGATCTTCTTCTGTGATGTTATATGGAACATGCGTAGAGATAAGATTGTGTGCTGTAATGATTTCAATTACATAAGATGTGTTTATTGTGGCAGAGAACTGTGAACAATTCTATGCTTATTCTACATATATGTTTATTAGATATATAGTGAATTTTTAAAATGAAATATGTTAAGAGAACACAAAGATGTGGATATTATTTGGATATAGCTCATACTTAGTAGGTTTTCAGTGTGAATATTAGACTGGAAATCTTCCAATATTTCATTTTCTCATGACAATGAGTTTGGATTTGGCCATCAAGTTAGTGTCTTTCAGTTGTTTTTCTAAAAATATTTGTTCTTATTTTAAGCAAATTCTGGAGACTGATGCTGAGTTCATGTCTAATAATGGGAATATTTGTTGCCTGGTCCAGGACCGTGCTGTGGATAACTCAGTCTAACAGTCCATTGGCTCCCAAAACTAACAGTTTTAACTAAATGTCAAAAAATATTTCTGATAGGATCTCCTCCTCTGCTACCTTGGAGTTGCAGCACTTCTGTCTGACTTGGTATGTGACTGCTGTCCTACCCCCATACTTGCTTAAACTCAGGCTTAGATGTGCCCCCTCTCCTTATATGTGGGGTCCTCATCCCTACTGACTCACCACCTCTTGGTCCTCTTCCTAGCTGCAACACCATATTCCTCCATCCTGCTCCAGGACCAGCGGTACTCCTTTGACAGGACACGCTGGCATGGTCATTTCTAAAACTGAGCACTAAAGTAGCCATGTGCTAGGGAGAGATTTAGTGGCTTTATCTTGTTCATTCACTCAAGGCAATGCAACTGTTAGCACGGTATTAGTAGTAGGAAGCATTGGAAAAGCTAATGTACAGCTGGGATCTAAAAAATTTCAATTGATGTTTCACATATAGCAGCAGGAGAAATGTCCTCTACTCCACTAAAAGAGATGTGGGGGTAATTCTGTGAAGGTTTGCTGGGACATTTCTTGTGCATCAGCAGCAGCACAAACAGGACACCTGACTTTCCCCACCAAAGTTCTTCATCAGAACTTTTTTCCCTATGAAATATTGGGCCTTTCATGGACCTTCTTAAAAGCAGTACTAAATCTAGACTGCATTGTAAGCCTTTGTGGTAGTGGTGAAAAGGCTGTTTTGATACGACATCTTTGCCGTGACCTTCCATTCTTCTGAAAATGTAGTTACAGACCCATCTTTATAAAAAGCCAAGAAAGTCTCTTTTCTGAGCTTGTCTTTTAAAATGAATGCTCATTACTGAAGCTAGAAAGATAGCGTATTTCATTAATAGGAGGATGAATGAGTAAAAAATGTATTATTAACATCCCAGAATACTTAAATCTAGGAAGAGATCATTTATTGTAGATATCTTTAGACATTCTGGTAATGTTCCCATCTTCTTAATGATGAATTAATTTCATCAAAAACAGTCTAATGGAATAGGGTAAATTTTCAACGTGGTGTCAAACCTTTCTCTGGTAACACTGCATACTTACTCTGCACATACAAACACTAAAAGCTAATAGTTTCTTTGTCTTTCAGTGCACAGGAACGGTAAACAAAAATAATGGAGGAACACAACTGATGTTAACATGGGATTTTTTTTCTTTCTTGGATAAGTTTTGTGATTACATTCCAAGGTGGATGTAACTGATGAGGTGAACATGTCTGGGGTGCTGAAAAGATAAGCTGTCCAAGACATACCGTTTAACAGTATAGCTCCAAATTTACAACTTTCCAGGCTTATTGAGATAGAGTGACCAGTTCTACTAGAGTTACAGCATTAACCATTGAAAGAATGGTGACAATTACTTTTGAAAACCTATACAATTACTCATAGTAACACTGTATTTGTATGTTTGAATAATTTCATTAGTTTTAATTTTTACTATGGCAGAAAAATTTGAGAGGCAGCAAGGTAAAGGGATGCCTTCCAGAAAATTTCTCATTGAGAGGGAATTATTTGGTCATTGTGGGTTGTCTGACCTATTTGCTCTCTCAACTTCACCCAATTGGTACTCTGAGAGGTAAGAGGAGCAATGAGCAAAATTAAATTGTCTGAAATCCACCATGCAGGAGGAATGTCACCAATTTTATTCTCCTGAGATTAAGTATTCACTAAGTCCTTTAGCAGCTGCTATGGTATACCTGCTGTAATTTAACCACATAGGAACCGTACAAATTTGCTTTGCTGCACTTCAGCAAAGGGGGGAGAGGGGATAAGGCCATGATGAACCTCCCCATGATTTCATTTGCTAGATGATACACTACTCTGAATTTCATTCTTATTCCAAATGCTGAAAATCCTCCTTTCATGTGAATCACTGTGAACAGCCCACAGCATTCTCATTCATTTTCTGACTATTCAGTTTATATTTCAAAAATAATTTAAAACAAATAAAAATTTACGATAGGATTCATCACCCCAGGTTGTCCACTTCTTACTTTGGATATACCAGTTTGCAAAGAGAGGCTGTTGTCCTTGGGACACATTCTGATTTTCCAGAGTCTACTCCATGCTCTGTAATCATCTGTGTCTGAAGTCTTACTCCTCTTCTTTAGTCCGCTCTTAAGTGTAGTTGCTACTTTACTACTCTCTTAAAAGGTGCGTACCAATGGGACTCTCATCATCAGGATGCATATCAGGACACCAAGGCAGTCAGCCAATACTTTGTACTTCATAAGGAAACCTCTTGCTTCCTACGAATCTCCAGAGTGCATTTGTATATTATGCAGATGTTTCATTTTCAGAGGAAATTATGTAGAAGTTTGAGCTGATACTCATTTTTGTCAGAATTTTTCTTGCACAGGGAACAGTAAGGCTTTAAACCCTTGACCTCCTCAAGAGTTCAAATCATCATCTGTGTATTTTTAGTCAACACTTGCCTACTTCTGTATAGAGATAACAAGCATTACTTCAAAGTATTCCATGTATTTGTTCATTGGTTCGTTTTGTGTGTCTTATGGTGATTATATGGCACTAGTATGGATGGGCAGTGGTACACCAAAGAATTGGCATGCTCAGGAAATATCGTCTGTAGTGTATTTTATAGAAGCATGTAAATGGAATTGTACTTTTATTTATGACTGCAAATGTACTCTTATTTATGACTGAATGTTGCATGTGAAACATGTAATGTTTCATACCTCCTACTGTAATCATTGCAGTGAACCCTGAACTGGAAATCATAGTTGAATTCTATGACATTTCATTTTTTAACCTTTAAGAAATTTTTACTTGCAACTACCACTTCATAAATGGCAGATAATCTGCTAATATTTTGTAGATCTTTACCTTCAGCGATGCACAGCAGCATTAAAGTAACCCCTTTTTTTGTAAAAGGCCATTTTAAATCTAATTATTTAGTACTCTGCAGTCTCTAATAATACCGCAGTGTTTCTACCATTATGTGGAAAGCTGCAGCATTACAATAATAGAAGCCATCAGATTTTATCTCTATAAGCGAGTGGGCATGTGCTCTTCAGAAAATTCTTCACTGCAGAAAGCGTTTTCTGAGACAAGATTCTTTTTCAGCCCCTTCATACCTATTTAAATATCAGGACAGTGTCATTGGTGTGTAAAGGTCAAAGGCTCTGTAGCAAGTCTCAAAGCATTTGGGCATGCCTCATTAGATATAGTGACCTCTAACTGCACTAGGACTCTACCGAGGGTTGTTCCTGGAGTACAGAGGAATACTCTGTTTTGTTATTTTTTCCTTCTTTTAAATAAATGAAAGTGTAATGCTTCACATTTGTTGTCCAAATATATTTTCAAAACATAGCTCCAAAAGTGGAAGCAAATAAATTACATTTGCCTTAATTTTTAATTAGCTAAAAGTCATCACTGCAAATTGTGTCTTCCATTACAAAATAAAATAGTCAACTGCCAGGCCTGAAATAATTAAGCAATATATTATAATTAAGCAATTTAATTTTGATTTAATTATGATCTATCATACAACTTTTCTTCTGATTTAACTGACATTCATTGACAAAATGCTATAATATAAAACAGCACTAATGTTTACAGCTGATGGCTCTGCATGTTTTGCTTCATAGTATTTGGCATTCATCAGAGCATATGGAAAAAGTCTTCTAGTCTGGAATAGCTGGCTCGCTATTTCATGCTACCCAAATTATGCACTACATGTTCTTCCCCATTGTTATTTTGGGAGGCAAGTGGGGAAATCTTTGCAGACATCGGACTTGAGCCAAAGTTCAAGGATATTAACTGGAATCTTTCCATCAACTTTGATCTGCTTTAGATAGTGAACTGCCCCCATGTTGTTACAGGCAGATAGATAAAGCTGCATGCTTATGAAATTTTTATAGAGCTGTATCATATACATATTCTGTGTCAACATCAACATGATTTTATATTAGGCTAGAGACTGAGGGCAAAGGCAGAAGCAATGGTCAGGCAGGGAAAAGCGCTTCGTTCAGTGACGCATCAATAAAATTGCTCCAGAATGTCTACCAAATTGCTTCCTCAGAACAAGGCCAACCCCCTATTTAGTTAAAATCTTTTTCTTTGGATGACAGTATTGGAGAATGGCTTCTATTCCAGACTATGCTTGTGCGCAAACCTGTTTAATGACAAGAATGGTGAGGGTGATTTTAAAAGGTTCATTCTGCCTGCAGTCGGGTCTGTGCCTGCAGGTCTTCATGACTGCAGGCTCGTAGAAGCAGTGTTGAAGGACAAAAAGCCAGTTCTCATCTTGATTTACTGATTTGAGCACGCTCAGCGACTTCCATGAAAACGGTCACGTAAGGCAAGAAAGCTCGTGATTCATCATATTGCATGCAGTCACATGCTCTTACGCCCCTTTAATTTTGATGTCTTGCCTTTTTTTCCTATGGTGATGTTTAAATTTCTCAGCAAAAGGTTAAAGGCCAAATGTCTTCTGGGGCTGGGAGCAATTGTACACTCAGAGCAATAATGAATGTTTCTTATCGTTCAAACCCTTTCTCCCTCTGGTTTTCTGGTATTCTGAAGAAAGTCAGAGATATTTAGGATGCAGCAGAAAATACAAACAATGTGTTCAAAACCAATATAAACATTTCAGCCATTCTTCTTGTGATATTCAAATTGCTTTGTGCATGTCATCTCACCTTCAGCCCTCTGGCCACAAATTCTTTGCTTTGTAATGTATGCTCAAGTAAAGGTTTTGCAAAATGCCTGTTAAACAATATGAAATTAAAAATATGCTGATGTGGGATTACATTTGTGACAGCCTTTCAGATATTTCAATAGGGCTGCATTTAGGTACTCTACAAATGTTGCAGCTTCATGAATACACCAATGAGACATCTGAATAATTTAAGAGAGTATTGTCAGTAGCAAATGTCACATGAAATAACTGGAAGGA
Source organism: Eurystomus gularis (assembly GCA_013400335.1). NCBI lineage: Eukaryota > Metazoa > Chordata > Aves > Coraciiformes > Coraciidae > Eurystomus > Eurystomus gularis. Next base: position 234,276 of record VZZY01021526.1, on the reverse strand, counting down.
ATATTGTCTTCAGTAAGTGAAGATAAAAATGGATGCAAATCAATTTCTTTTTAATATGCAACTTGCTTAAATAGGACACAATAGGTTATTACTTTGACAGTAATATATAGAAACATTGGCTATGATCCACACTGTAACTTGCATAGAAAAATAATTCTGTAAATACAGAATTTTGCACAGAAGGAGCAGTAAAATCTGCACATAGGAAGCAGTTATTATCCAATTTGCTTATACTTCCAAAATTGATGAGTATAACCTAAGTCTACATGAAAGTTTTACAGGAATTTTGAGGTTTCAAATTCAGCAGTTCAAAATGAAAGACTGTTGGAGAAGAACTCTAAGCAATAAAATGATTCTGGTTGGAATTAACCCTATAGAAGACTTTTGTCTAATAAATACTTTACAAGGAACATGAAGCAATATGCTGATGTAGTTTTATTTACCCAGTAAGCATGATTACCGAGTGATATTCTGCCTATTTAGTATTTTATTGGTGAGAGATCCATTTCAATGATTTAAACATTATCTTTTGGGGTTTTGTTGTGTTCTTTTTATCCCAACAGCTTACCCAGGGGTTAAAATGGTGAGTGAAAGTCATCCTGAGGCCCTGGCAGCACCGCTGGCTACCACAGTAGCAGCAGCCCCTCCAAGTAATGTCACCGAGCCAGCCAGTCCCGGAGGAGGAGGAGGAGGAAAAGAAGATGCATTTTCTAAGTTAAAAGAGAAGTTCATGAATGAACTGAACAAAATTCCACGTAAGTAAAACTTGATTGATTAAAAAGCTGCCACTGGCAGATTAACTTGATGTTTTCATCTTTGTCGTTTATTTAAACAGCATAATAAATGTTTTTTAGTGAAAACTAGAAAAATCAGAAGGTAAATCTGGTTTAGTAGCTCCTTAAAATTAATTGGAGTAGAAAAAATGGGGTCAAACTCATATGTAACAGTTGGCCTTGGTGATCTTAAACGTCTTTTCCAACCAGAACAATTCTATAGTTCTATGATAATTTGAGCCTATTGTCGATATCTCAGATTGTCTTGGTAATTTTTACTGATAAATTATTGATGAATTATAAAAACTGGAATGGTGGGACTTCACAGTGGCCATGGGACCAAAAAGCAAAATATTTCCTAACAGTAGGAATTAGGATTTCGTGATTATGACAAATGCGTATGGGCGTATTACCTTAAAGCAAAATTTTGCCAGAACTCATAAATATTGAGAAAATAAGGAAACTGTGTGGGGACTAGAAAATGTAGAAAAAGTGGGAAAATGGCTTTTTAACAATGTGTAGCTCTACTATATCAGTAATGTATGAAGGTAGCCATGCTTCTCCCCCTCAGTAATTCTGTTAGATCAGCCATTGAATGTTGTTTGCATGCGTTCCTTTACTTATGCAGAATACTTTAAAAGTACCAATGTATATTTCTGTGCAGTCAATAGGGTTAAAGTCAGCAGGGTTCTTTTGGTCTGTGCTAGAAAATATTGATTTAGAGGCCTCAATTTGTTCTCATTTGTATAAAATATATAAGCATTGGCTTTTAGCTGTTGTTTATGATAATGCTAGGGTTCTTGAACCTGTTTGGTATGTTTTAGTATGGGTACACTGTTATTAAATATACAACTAATTCAACATTGTCATATAATAAGGAAAAAATCCTTTTTGTTATTGACAGAAAAATTACCTAATGATACAAGCAGGTAATTTTGGCACTTTTGTAGACATGGAGGTGAAGGCTGTGTGTGTATGTGTGTTTTAATAGCAGGCATTAGAGAGTCACTCAATCTTTACTTCAATTTTTTACTTCAAAAGAATAAATAAACGTAAAATATTTTCAGGGAAGTGTTTTAACATATCTAAGAGTTTTCATTATTAGAAGGTTAACGTTTGTGAAAAGAGATGTGTGACTGATAAAGACAGAAAACAAATTAGAATATTAATCATTTTTTTATCTCTGAAATGGATCTTGGCAATCTGGCAGATGCAGTTTTTGCAAAATTGATAGCAAACAGCTTTGCTCTGTCACTCGAAATTCTCACTTGCAAGAATAGAGGTGTTACAGTGGTAAGAAGTCCATATGTCATTAGTTTGTAATCTGCACAGTCCAGTGCAGACCATGCTGGAATGAAATTGCCCGATGATATCATGGGAAAAACAAAACTACAAGAAGAAAAAAGAATAGGAAGAAGAAAAGGCAGGACATTGAGGGAGAAACACTCAGCATTTGTCTTTTAATTTTTATCACATCATGCTATGTAAGCGAGGTAGATGGCACTTTTACATATATATATTACATATATATTTTTTACATATATATTATATTTTTAAACTTTGATTTTAGCATAGCAAAGGCATGAACGTTTTCCAATATGAGGAACTCTGTAATTGGTAGGTCTAGGAAAAGGTCTGTAGAAAGGAACTTTGAATGCACTGCTGCATACTTTTTCAAATCAACAATGCAAACAAGTGAAAAATGCAACCTGGAGAATCTTTCCAGATCAGATTGAATAACACTTGTTTTTTCTACTTTCTGTTAATGAAAAAGAAAAAGAACCTACTATTACATGATGACAATGCTTACTGAGAAAAGTAAGGCCATAAGACAAGTCTTGTTTATGATGAAATACATTATAGTATTTATAAAATGTGATACCTTATGCTGATAGTGAGACCAGAACATAATCCCCTCATTTTAGAAATCTAGACTCTTATCCAGTATCACACACCAATTTTGCGGTGGAGTGGAGAAGTTAACCTGGAGTAGTCACAGATCCCAAGCCACTTGTCTGCTCTCCTTCTAGAGGCTGCAGATGTGATTGGATTTTCCCAGAGTCTCCATCAAATGCTGGAACTACTTAACATTACATTCTGCTGTGTGTATATATTTATTTATTTATTCATTCATTCATTTATTTATTTATTTTTAGGAGCAATTCAAACATTCATTGCACTACAAAGTGGCAAAGGGCTTGTGTGAGGCCTTTTTGGAATATTAAAATATTAAACAGTGCCATTGACATGTTGGAACATTTTATAGCCCAGATAACATTTTGTTCTCCATTTTCCCCAATAACAAATCCTACATGAATAGACTGTAATTGACAGTTCTGTATGTGTTTCTCACTTATAAACTAGCACAAACAGCTCATCAAATGACTTTAAGGAGTCTATCTCCAAAATACTGAGGGCAGGAAGGGAAAAGAGACCTCATTTCCCTATCGTAAGATTATAGCATTTTCTTACTATTTGTTTGGTTTGTCAGTGAGGAGTTGTCATGAGTGTTAGCCTATTACAAAGATGAGGATTTAATTGTGGTAGAAAAGTTGACAGATGTTATCTTTTACAGCTAGTTGCAAAGTTTTTGAGAATTTCTTGTAAAACAGAGCAGAATGTAAATTTGTTCCAACCAAATTTATTTTTATAGGGCCTTTCTGGGATTTCTTACTGTGTGAGAGAGAATAAAGAGGGTGAACGGGCCTCATTGAGACAGCAGATACTTGGGTCTGAGAACACCTCCCAGAACATAGGTTGGGTTTTTCCTCTGGTTGATTCAAACTAAAGAACTGAATCTGGGCCTTATGTATGGCAGATGAATGCCATAGTCAGCAAGTTCTCTGATCTTTGCATATCAGTGACATGCCTGTTTTCCAGTTCATGTACTTTCTCATTTAAAACTTCCAGCGGTCTTGTGTTCATCCCCATGTGACAGGGAAGGGTTTGAAAGCTCAGTAGTTACTGCAAGAGGATTTTTTTTTTCAGTGCTCTGTTGTCTATGTGCAAGAGAGAAATAATTAAATGTTTTAGTTGCCTCTGCCTAAGATGTCTGCAGATAGAAAATAAGCCATCATGATTTAATGGATGTATAATAGAAGAGAATGTACCCATATTGTGAGAAAGCTCACCTGCATTCAACTTGGTCTGAGTGATAAAAAAAGCCAAGCCATAGTAGGGGCTAATTAATATATAAAGTCTCCCCTTTCGGTTTTTTTAGTAGAAATTACTTAGTATCAAGTCATACTTCCATTTAAAAAACCACACTTGAATAGTGCAATACATGATGACAAAATTAAAGGTACAGCAAACGCAGCAAACTACAATCAGCTGAATAAATGCTATTCCTTCCACATGGCTAATAATAGAACAGTCATCTTTTTAAAATAATGTTTTGTAGAACACATGGAAGTCCTAAGTTAAATAGTCTAGACATACTTTACTAACTAAAAATATCAGGATTCCCTTTAAGATTTCTCTTTGCAAAACTTTACAGAATACTGGAGTCTGTGCAATTTAAATTATTTTGGGGGTTCCTCCTGTAATATATGCACCAGAGAAGTTTTATTTTGACCAAAAAAAGAGATTAATTTAATAGAATAAGGTAATAAAAGTTCCAAGAAGAGAGGGCTCATTTGTATTAGTATACATTTATTTCAAGAGTGGTAATGCAGTATGTAAACCTAGTTGAAATTTGGGTGTACACAAGCAAAAATTCTGGGTTTTTTATTGATTTGTAGCTCTTTAAGGTAGAATATACTCCACATTTTGTGTCAGGAGAGCACAGGCTTCCAAAAGCACAAAGATCATTCAAAATGGTGATGTCTTAACATATATTTCACTCCGGATAAAGCAAGTAGGATCATTTTATTACAATGAGTCATACAATTAAAATGCAAGAATCCTGTAAGGTTACTGAGGCATAACAGTGAAGAATTTTTTTCTCAGTTATGTAAATCCCTGCATTTTGGTTGTGAGTGGCTGATTTGCATAATCACAGTACACATGTTTTTCCATAACTGCACTGTGTATAAAAGTTACTCTATCTTAATTGGTTCTTATACTTCCTATCCCAATTTATCTTTAATCTGCAGAACTTTTAAGCTTTTTACCAGCTTAAAGGCACCATCTCTGCTTTTACACTTTGCCTTTTAAACATAGTAATTCCAACACCTGAAGAAGAAGGTAGAACAAAGTAGATAAAATGACACTTACACTTCTGAAAACGGAATTACATTAGAAGACACTGTGAGATATATTGATTTTTTCCTTCCTGCCTCCCACTGCTCTTCCATCTGGGCCTTTTTTCTACAGGCTAGGAAAATATCTGCCATACATTTACAATAAGCAAGTTCTAGCAAGGCTATGGGGCAGCATAGACAGCAAAAGCTATTGAGCAGAGGCTTTAAATGTCAGGATACTAATACTAACCATATGCAAATAAAACAACATCAATCAGCATTAGTTTTCTTAATAAGCATCATTGTAAAAGCAAAGCGATCTTGATGTATTTCCTAAGAACACATTCCTGTATGAACAGAACCTTGTTCTGAAATAAGGTCAATCAAACAGCAAAAATACAATAAAATTCCAGCATACATCTGACCAAATAATGACATGCTGTTAACGCTTCTGCTATAATCTTGAGTAGCTGTAATAGCTGAATGCATTGCATCCAGGATACTGTCATTACCTCTTTAATAGAAAGTTATTGCATATTTCCTATGCTCTTTGCTGCCTACATTGTAATTAGATAAAAAATTACATTTCTATACCAACCTTATTCTGAAATTGTTGGCTGGCTCACAACACCATTTGACCTCAGTAGCTGGTGCTCAAAACCCCTAAATTTGGTTCATTGTGTACAACTGACTGATAATCCCCCAAACCAGGAGGTCAGAGCTGTATGATGATTCAGGCTAAAAGCCAATGTTCTGTGCAGACTTGTTTCACATTCTGTTTGCACATATTTAGAGAAAGGTTTATTTGCCTCTCCTTGGTTTAGTGAATAACTGTCAAAACAAAATGGCACTGTAGACTGTAGAGGAAACTGTTACAAAAAAAACGTATCAGGTCTGGTTTAATTCTAAATAACAGTTTAGTAAGCTGAAGTATAGAGTTGTAGATATGTTTGTGTAAATTAGCAAAGAAAATAATTCTGGATTTATATGTTTAACCATTTAAGTTAAAGTTTTAGCATTCAGCAGTCATCCTAGACACACCTCATCATTTCTTTCTCCCTGCTGGTCTCTGCTGTTCTACGCTTCTGCCTTTCTTGGTTGACCAGCTGAGGTTGCATTAAGTGTTCTTATTACCCTCTGTATATGACAATGAAGTTCATTTCTTAATTTTTCATTCTTATTTGGCATCAAGGTTATCAAGGAGTTATTACTGAATTTTGTCTACTGTTAGAAAATTGAGGATTTTGTGCATGGCGTCTTTCTGCAACTTAATTTTTTTGGAGCTGCCAGCTTGATCATTTGTAGAAAATAAATTCAGGCTGTTCATTTCACTGCTTCTCCAAATGGTTCCGGGAGTACAGGTATAGCTGGCACAGGTAGGAGGGCATGTTTTTTTCTAAGTTCATTAAAAAAAAGTGAAATGCTGATAATAAAATGCTTTCAGATTCCAAAACTGTATTAATAGACAGAGACAAATATTATAAAATCTGAAAAAAGTTCTCAGTGATAGCTATTATTTATATTTCCATGGCACATACCAAAGTTAGTCATGGCAGAAGATCTTCTTAGACAGAAAAAATTGAGTGTCTGCTTCAGAGATCTTCTTGTCTAAATATAAGGTGAGTAATAGCTGCCTGCATGCAGAAAATGAGGACTATGTATACATACGTTCATATATATATATGTATACACATAGATTTGTCAATTCAGTAAGCAGTGATGTCAGCTTAGAAGCAGTCTGGCACTGGCCAACGACTTAGGTAACCTGGCAAAGAGGACTTTTAAGGAGATATTTAAAGGAGAACAAAGAAGTTTTTTTATTCCGTTCAGGAAAGTCTAAAGAACAGTGCTGGAGGAAGTGGGAAGGCAAAATTTCAAGTCTTCATGTTTCCCTTCCTATTATCAACTTGTTGGCAGTTACTCATGCCAAGCAAATACATGCAGCTTTACAATGGGGAAGAAACAGGGGAAATCAGAAATAAAGATTTATTTTGGCACACAGAACAAGTACAAGAAAGAGCTATTACAGTACAATAATAGAGAGGAAAAAATCATTACTTCTAAATATAGCAATTTAAATGCAAATCTCAGATTACTTTGTTTTCTTCCTTACCCCCCCCTAGTCCCAGAGTTCAGTGATTACATGAAAACTTCAGCATTTTTTGTTTTCATTACATAAAAGTTTCTAGATCCCCTGCTGGCAGGGAAAAGCTTGAAAATACTGCCCACACACATCCAGAGGACACAAAAATCCTAAGACAAAGAAGAACAAATCAACTCTGACAAAACCTTCATTATTTTCATAGGCCCAGCATATTTTGAATGCTTGAAATTAGGAGTGCTGAAAATACAGCTTTTAAATATAGAGTACCTAAATAGATACTGAGGGGTGAGAGAAGGGAAGTGAAAAACTCATGAAGCAGAACATGGATGAAAATCCTTGTCTAGAATGAATAGCATGTGGTCTGAGATCCTACTGACTTGCATTTTTTTGATATTTTAATGATTGATTCTGTTATGAAGAAAATGTTTACAGTCCCTGAGTTATTTTCATATGCCTTCTGATAAGCTCCCCTTAACATGTCCAGTACTTAAACCTTTGTATCCACGACAGCTGCCAGTTTGATCCTCATACAGGAATGAGTTAGGAACCTCGGGCTGTTAGAAGTACAGACTGCTCTAGTGCAACCCAGAAGTGATGCAGCAGACTACAGCTGGATCCAGCACCAGCAAGCACACATGCTTGCCAGGAGATTACGTTCCTCTGATCTCCTCCGATCAAAGCAAGCAGTGAATTACAGAATTACAGAATCACAGGATTGTGGGTGTTGGAAGGGACTTCTGGAGATCTTGTAGTCCAGCCCCTGTGCTAAAGCAGGGTCACCTAGAGCAGGTTGAACAGGAACACATCCAGGCAGGTTTTGAGTCTCCAGAGAAGGAGACTCCACAAGCTTTCTTGGCAGCCTGCTGCAGTGCTCTGTCACCCTCACAGTAAAGACTTTTTCTTATGTTGAGGTGGAGCTTCCTGTGTTCCAGTTTGTACCTGTTGCCCTTTGTCCTGTCACTGGGCACCACTGAAAACAGTCTGGCCCCCTCCTCTTGACACCCACCCTTTAGATATTTGTAAACCTTGATAAGATCCCCTCCTAGTCTTCTCTTCTCCAGGCTGAACAACCCCAGGTTTCTCAGCCTTCCCTCATCAGAAAGATGCTCCAGTCCCTTAATCATCTTCAAAGCCCTCTGCTAGACTCTCATCAGCATTTTCTTGTCTCTCTTGAACTGGGGAGCCCAGAACTAGACACAGTACTCCAGGTGTGCCCTCATTAGGGCAGAGTAGAGGGTGAGGAGAACCTCCCTCAACCTACTGGCCACACCTTACTGTACCCCACACATCCGATGCACTCAGGTCTGAGGGAGAACCCTATTCCTACACTGACCATTGTCTTGGCTTCTTTGACAAGCCAAGGAGGAAAGGAGAAATCAGGAGAGCAGAGTCCTACGACTTGAAGCAGAGCACCAGCGGCAGCACCTTCCATCCCCAGCACAAGGAGAGCCTGTCGCATGCTAAATCCATGTCCTGTCCTGCAGCACCCTGAGAATACATTGGCCCATCTGAAAGGAAATACTGTCTCTTAGCCAGAAGCACACAGGGAGCGTAACTTCAGCGTCAAACAGAATTCTACATTATTGATTACATGTGTCTGGAACACCATTTTCCAAAACAGCAGTTAGTTTTGAGTTGTGTAACCTTAAAGAAGGGGACGGAGAAGCAAGTTGTCCTGTAAAATACATGATGCTCAGAATGTTTCAGGAAAATATAGGACAAAAAAACTGGTTCAGATTAAATTTTACAGCCATGGGGAAGAAATTTATCTATAGCAAAAACAGGGGTGAGCACCTACCTTTGGTGACAGGGTTTTAACAAGGGGTGCCAGAGTACCCTCAAGGGTCTCCTCTAGCACATCACTGTGATTATTATTTTATATGTTACAACGACTCTGGTAGGTATTTTATTGCACTATAGATATGTCAAGTTGTGCCAGTGCCTTATAAATTGAGTAGAGAATTCAATTTACAAAGCAGAAAACTGAACATGGTTGCTGGCTTCCTTTCAGTACTGGGAATGTATCTTAAAATTTCATTACTTTGTGTGAGGGAAAGTGCGCTAACATTATGTTTACATGCATAAAATAAACACAAGCTTTGCTAGTCTTTTTCAAACTTACCTGCAGATGAAGTGTCTACAGAAATTACCCATTATCTGTTATAATTCAGTTTGTAATCTTGCTCTGAAAATGAGAGTTCATGGAACGATTGTTCTGAACTTAAAATTGACAATACATTTAAAGATTGATTCTCAGCAACATACTGCATAAAAGAAAAAAAAAGCACTTAGAACTATGTTTATTAGACTAGCTTTTAAAAAATATGGTATAAATGGGCAATGAAAATACAGGAATTGCTGTTAAGATTGATACTTCATCCTTACCTCAGCTACTTGTGCTTAGGCACTGTGGCAAGCTAGAAGATATTCTCTTGCATTTTTATAAGAACCAAGAGTAGATAGTGAAGCCTCTGTTACTCTGAGGCACTGCTGTAATCTGAAGAATAGAATGTCATTCCTTGTTGTTATTGTTAACTATTCTACATAGAACAGGGTGAGTTCACTGCTGAGAATTATCCCAACCAAAGTCTTCCCTGAAGGGTTATAAATATATAATAGCCTCCTTATTTTGATTGATATATGTTTTATAAAGGATTTAAACTTTTCTAAAGAGTCAAGAATTCCTTTATTGATATACAAAGTGTTTAAGATACCTGATCATTAATGCCAGGTTGCCAAGGTGGGTGAAATGCTAAGTCACTGACCACCAACAGGAGCTTTCAGGTGTGGTGTAGGTCCATAGCATCCTTTCTTGCATTCCTTATATCTTTTTAGTCTTGACTTGTATTGCAAGCAAAATTTTGAACTGGTCTAGATCCAAAAACCTCTACTGCTTCCAGAACTCGCAGCCAGTTTGTGAGAGCTGTGGAAGTGGCCTCAAATCTTCAGAAGGATCTTGGTACGGGTAGACTTTGCTCTGACTCCACCGAAGGAAGCTGTGCTGCTGAACTTGAATGACTGCCTCATGAAGGCTGAGTTCCAGCTGGCAGCTGAGCAAGCCATCTGCCTACTCCTGTGCAGGTTTCTGAATCTGAATCTAATCTTAATTATCAACTTCAGCAAGAGCTCCCTAATTTGCTTACAGCCCCTGTATCATCTGGGGGCATGTTTCAGTACTGTAGCTGGCACTGTTTCCCTATTGCAGTGAGAGCCACCAAAATGAAAGATGAGGTTTGTTCTTTCAGATGGGGAAGGCGTTTCAACCCACATCTAATAAGGACCTCCAGAAACACTTAGGGTTTCTACTTTTAGAAAACCATGCTTTTAGGAACCAGGCTTTGGGAGTCAAATTCACAAATATGAGTTAAATGTCTTGGTTCTCTTCAGAAATACACAGAAACAGGAAGCAATAGTTTATCCAGAAGGAAAAACTGGAGGGAGATGTGTCTGAAATGGTACTGGTCTCACAGACATTGATATCTAGGAAGAATCCTAGGTTAAGCCCTTATAAGAGACAGATTTACAGCCTGAAAACACTTTCCCTGACTTAGAGACCTGATTTCTCTTGCATTGAGAGCAATTGTTTCACTCCCTTCTGTCAATGTACAACCTGATGAAGAGCAAGGGAACTAATTGGACCAGAGACCTGGCTGACAGACAGCTTATGCATTTTGCTGTGAAATGCCTTTGGACAAAATAAGCAATTTGTGAGTAGGTATTTTGGGGCCTTACTCTTAAACAAATGTCCCATACTAGGCTACAGAGTATGACCCCATGAATCCTGAATTTCTTTCCTAGCTATTCCTGCAGGAAAGACAGATCCAAGTTAGTTTTCCAGCATGATCCCTTGATTTCTTTTAGTCTCAGGAAGACTAGGAACTCAGGTATTGCAGGTTTCAGCCTGAATAATATCCCTCAGCCTTTGCTGGCAGCTCCCATGTTGTCAGTTGGAAGCAGCCACACAAACCATTCATTTGACACAATGGAATAGGGGTGGCAGTTCATTGAAGAGGAAAGGAGAAGGTATCCCAAACCTGGTGAGCTGCCAATAGGATTGAAAGTCATTTCCACATGAGAAGCTTTCTCTCCCTAGAGCTGTGTCAGGACCATCCCCCATATGGCAATGGGAAGGAAACCTGCAGGACTGAGACAGGCATCAGATTTTTTTTTTTACAGGAAACAGTTTATAGAGAGGCTGTACATTCTTCACATAATCAGCAATGTTGATAATAATTTTTATATCTTTCTTACAGATATTTTTTATGGTCCTTTCTTGCCAGAGTTCATTTAATTTTCTATTTTCCTTCTGGTTTATTTCATTTATGTATTTATTAACACTTTTCTCCTGGCCATGAAAAAATTGGCAGGAGCAATATACTTGCTAACCCAACATTCAGACTTGTTTCTTCTTTTGGTTTCTATAATAAAATAGCCAGCTATTTTATTATGTTTTCTAAGACCTCAGTATCCAATTTTCAGCAAACACGTGCTCTAAGCTGGAATATACCATTTCACGTCTGAGCCCCAGAGTTGGTTATTTGTAATATGCCATGGGTACAGATTTACCTGCAGCATGGGCAAGGGGAGAAGAACAGAGGAAGATAAGGCAAACTTACTATTCATAAATTTCAGTCCAGTGTAGCATATTAGATTACAACTCAGTGATGGTAATCACTGTATATGAAAGTGTTCCAGAATACCAATTTCTAAACTTTCTTGCTTCATGAAAAATTTATTGATGCGTTTTAAGTGCTAGGACAGCAATATGGCCAAGATGACAGAAAATAGTATGGAGGGTGGAGAGAACCAGTGGGCAAACAAGAAAGCTTAATGTTACCTGAACTCAGAGCATAATATTAATGGTGATAACAGCATGGAAAAAATGTCAAAATTGACTTGACTATTATGAAACAGCCTTGCATTTATTTGACAGTGATTGTATGGTACAAAAATAATGATGCACATGGTTTTTCTTGATTTAAATACAGGTATATAGGAAGAAACAAAATGGAAGTGGAAAAATATTTACTTATTTTTCTATATAGCTAGTGCATTAACTGAAGTGTTTAAACTGTGCAACATCCTTGATTTGCAACAGCTCAGTTTTGTTAGGAATTTAGCGACAGCTGGGCTTTGGTTCTGGAAAGTGCATGGATCTGTCCAACATTGCTGCTACTACTTCTCACTGCCACCTAGAATAAGAAAACTAGCTATAATTTTGTAATGATAATGATAAAAAGCATTTTTATTCTGTTGAACTGATTATTTATCATAGTAATTCCTGGTAGAAATGGAACAGAAAATATATCCTCTTTAAAAACAACAAAATAATCCCCTAAATTGTGTCCACATTAGGTAAAACAAATCCTGATACCAAGTCCCTGATAGCATAGCAACACTAGCTGAACCCTGCAGTGCAGGAATAGTGCAAATTGGTGAACAAGTTTTTTCTTGTTTTCAAGTCTTTTTCTAGGCTGACCTTCACCACTCCTCTAAATAACATGAAAGGCAAGAGAAGTACATTCTTACTTGATATAGCCACGCAAGTATAACCTGGGTGTGCAGGCTGAGTTCAGATGTGGAGATGATGCACAGCAGATTTTAGAATTTCAAAAGGTTTAATCCAGTGAAGTATTTAAATGCGTTCTAACCTTTAAGCTCCTGAATAGTGCATCGAATTAAATTTGTTACACACAAGTGGTCTGGAGTATCAAGACTGTAAACACTTACATTTCTAATGCATGCTGCAATTTACCTGATGAACTGCTACATTAATTCATATTTTAATAGAAATTAATTTTACTTTAGCTATGGTTATTTTATAAGTTTGTAACTCTACAAGTGATGCAATTTTAGAGATGTACGACACACACATAAAGTGATAGTAGCAAATTTCTTTACAGACCTTCATAAATATCGGTGTAATTTTTTTACGTTCCATTTCGTTTTAGTAGGCTGCTTGCTGAGAGTTTTACCCTCTTTTGTCACATGGCTTATTATCACAACACACATTTTGATTATTGTTGTCCAAAAAAGACAGCATTTAGGGTAGTTGTTTAGTTGAAATGATCAGTAGAGTGCTACTTTGAGATCATTTGGGACAGGGGGAACTGAAATTTTCCAGTGGAAACCGTTAGAAGAATGTAATTACCTCACTTGGGATTTGGGCCAACCCTGCAAACATCCAATTTCCACAGAAGTGATTGAGGTTCTTTCCATTTAGTTTAATGAGAGTTGGATGGGGCTGTAAGGCATTACAATCCTTTTGGGAAAATCCCAGGGGATCTTTCATCACCACAAAAGCTGAGGACATTGGTTTTATGCTTCCTCCAAAGTACAGCAGCACTTGCATCAGCACCGCTGTTTCTCAGCATTATTGGCTCAGGGGGAAGCGGGCCACCATGCCTGAGGGGGATCCAGGATACTGGCAGATGATGTTGTTTAGCTTTCTTCTGGGTTCAGGTCATCCATGAGCTTTAGTGAGTTGTTCAGCTGTTTGGTGGGTGTACTGGAGTGCTGTAGCGAAGAGCAGGAGTTGGATTTGATGCCTCACAAATTCCTCCCTCCCTTCAGCTTTGGCTCTGAGAAGCATCTGAAAGTCAGCATCAGACTGTCATGGGGTTAAAGACTTTTTCAGTGGCTGGACCCCAGCACTACTTTAATCCTTGCAGACGAAATTATAGTATTGCCTTCAATGCTACTGATAGTTCTCTGTTTGGGCAGACTTCTTTAATCTTTTCCCTCCTATCAGAGGGATTATAAAGTGCTCGAAGCATACATTGTATCAGTCATGTATGCTAAGATGGATAATTTTTAATTGATCAGCAAATGCTATAATGCCTCTCTGTTCCAAAGTTGATTTTGGTTTGGTTTTTGTAAGAGGTAAAGACAAGCTGTAATACACTTATATTGACATAGTACTAAAATAAATTATGCCCATGCTTATAGTTATTGGGGAGTGTACTTACCATCCCATTCCCAAGCTTAATGAGACTATACCCAAATTGTGACGGTGTTGAATTACAGCAATTTGTTACTCATTCAGCATTGCCAGATTGAGGGTTGGGAGCCATTAGGACACTGAAGTGTCAGTGAGGATTCTTGATGTAGCAAAGCATTGCTAATACTCCCTGCTTTCCTCCAATATTTTATGGGCCAAAGGAAATAAAGGAGTTCTACATCAGTAATGGGTTTATACTGAAATTTGAGGAGTGAAGAACTGTGAGCTGTAAAATATCTATGTTCTTGTCCTGATGCTAGGACAGGAATTGCCTTTTCTAAAGTAGAAAAAAAAAAAAAAATCAGTGATTTGTTCTTCAAGAAGGTGCAACATTTGCTTCCACCAGTCAGATCACCGTTAATGACAGTATGTATCTTCACAGTCTCCATGTCAATAGGTCTGATGTTCTGAGAATTACTGTTACAGAGTATGTTGACAAGATGTATGGCTTGTAAGCATTAGAGGTCACATCTGTGATCTGAAAGTAAACGATAACCAATTTGTGACTTACAACTCCAGTTCTTCTCACTATCTTTCACCTGCTGTCTCTTTTCCTTACTTTTTCCTGGGTCCCTCATCACACAGCACCTTCTCCTCTCATTTACACTTTCTCCCTCTCCAGAAAAAAAGGAAAAAAAAGCAAACAGTTTTGCCATCCTAAGACTTTCACAGAGAATACAGTTACAGGGGAAAAAAGGAAAGCTAAAGGCTCTGAATTTTTTTTGGCATATAACTGAGAGGCTCTCTGCCAGTGCTAGTCTCTGCTCTGTTTTCCAGGCTATCTGTCTGCCATAAGATACTTCTGATTAAAAAGAATAAATATAAAAAATTACTTCTCTACTTCATACAAAGCTTACATACATACAAAGAAGGAGTGAAAAACATTCAGCTAACACTTTAGCAAAGCAAACTGAATACCGATATTTATTTTTAGTAACTTCAAGACTAATGTACTGTAAAATGTACAATTTTTTTCCTGTCGTAGTGGCAGAAGTCATGAGTGTAGAACTAGCTTGTTTTTTGCTCAAGACTATCACATGTCCTGTCAATGGTTGTTCTTTACCCTATGAATATGTTGAATATTGCTGAACTGAACCATGGACTGGAAACCTCATATCCCTGCTTAAATGTTTTCTAACCACTACTAACTATGCTACTGGTTGGACAACTTTTTTGGAAGGAGAGGCAGGAGAGAAAAGTGTGTTGCATATAAACCTGCAATGTCAACGGCAGTCAGGAAAAACTGTGTGTGACCTCAGATAAGGATCAACAATTGAGACAAACCAGGATAAATCACATTATTACAAAGTTTAGAGAGAAGCCAAAGGAAAACTGGTGACAGTGCTGGCTTCAAGAAGGTTATTTCCTAGCAAGAGTTGGTTCAACCTGATGGCATGTAAGGCCAATTAAATTAGTAGCCACTTGCAAGTGGCCACTGCTTTCATAAATGGGTAAAAGGGCTATCAATCAAAATATAGTCTATGTTGGCCATAATTAAAATATTTTGACTAGAGAGCTGTTTAATAGGGTTTATTTTGGGGTGGTAATTTTAAATCTTCCATGGTTGAGCCTGCGGAAGCCACTGCAGAGATATTGGATCTCTAAGCCGTCAGCAGTAAATGGCATCTATCATAGAATCATAGCATGGTTTGTGTTGGAAGTGACCTTGATTTAAAGATCATCTAGTTCCAATCCCCCTCCCATGGGCAGGGACACCTTGCACTAGACCAGGTTGCTCAAAGCTCCATCCAATGTGGCCTTGAACACCTCTGGGGATGGAGCATCCACAACTTCCATGGGCAAACCTGTTCCAGTGTCTCACCACCCTCACAGTAAAGAATTTCTTCCTTACAGCTAATATAAATCTACCCTCTTTCCATTTGAAACTTGTCCTATCACTATCACTGTATCACTGACAAAGAGCCCCTCCCCATCTTTCTTGTAGGCCCCCTTTAAGTACTGGAAGGCCACTATAAGCTCTCCCCAGAGCTGCCACTTCTCCAGGCTGAACAAACCCAACTCTCTCAGCCTGTTCTCACAGAGGAGGTGCTACTGCCCCCTTGATCACCTTTGTGGTCCTCCTCTGGGCACACTCAAGCAGGTCCATGTCTTTCTTATGCTGGGAGCCCCAGAGCTGATATATACAGCTACATGTTTGTACCACACTCTGAAAGCACCAAATTACACTGAAATAAAAATACGATGTAAAGGTAACAAAGTATTTGACAGTCCCCTTTTCATTCCTTAGGAAATGTATGATGCTGTGATAAAATGCAACATCAAGAAAATGTAGATCTGAATAAAATATCCCTCATAAAAAGTTAAATACTTTTCACTTTGTACTTGCATATTTAGGAGAAAGAAAACACAATTTTTTTTAAAGTCATTGTTACCCTAAAACTTTTTAGTGTAGTGCATAGTACACAGTGCACATATTCCCAAGGGGGATATTCATTCTGCTGCATGGGCCTCTGCAGCACATAAAACTCACCTTAATATAAGTTTTGAATTATAAAAGATGCCTTTTGCAACCTTCTACAATGAAGTAAATTTCACACCAGCATATAGAAAAATACCATGGAAATGACTATTTGATTAGCAATTTCAGACTTACTTTTCATTTGAAAATTAGCTATGCCTTATCAAAATATCCCTTTTCTATGAATCACCACACTTATCTTTCCTAAGATAAAGGAATGCTGTCACAAACATCCAGTGCTTTTTTCCTGTGTATTTGTAAGTTCACCTCAAGATATAATTCTACAGACGTTGTTCAAAATATTTTTTTGCTGAAATTAATGGAACTATTTACAGCTGAAAGGACTCAAATCAGAGCTCTACTTGTCTAGAAACATCAAGCAGCAAAGACAATTACTTTAATGGGAGAGAATTTTCATCGTTCATGATTTCTTTTTGATAACAGAACCCTCTACGTACATTTTTTCAAACAGCAGACCCAGTTTTCACTATGGAATTTGTCTGTCTTATCTATATTGCTCTTTTACTTGAAGGTTGTATTTTTATTCTTGGAACTAGTGGGACTACAGTGGGGCTAAAGAAGGAAAGGGAAACGCTGATAGTGTCACCAATTTTATTTTGTAGTAAGGATAGTTGTGAAGGCACGAGGAGGAGGAATAACATGGCTTGCTTCTTATTCAGTGTGAAGAGGTTTAAGCCCACGTATCTCACCCCTTAGAGAAGAGAGAGAGCCTACGGGCTATAGGCAGACTGCATGGACAATGCATTACTCATGCCTCTCACTGAGTCTGATACAGAAATCCTTCATGGGAGACGCGGGGACTCGGGAATGCTGCTCTGTGGGAGAAGTGGCTTAGCTTCTGTGTTATGCGTGGTAAACAGCCCACTGGTTAGGGTATCAACCAAGAAAAGAGAAGTCTCCAGAGCTCTACTCTCAAGCCTGTTTCAATTTTTCATATAGTGAATATTTCATCTAAAATTATAGGAAGAGTCAATTTACTGGCCTTCTAGGGTAGTGTCATATCTACAGTATAGATCTCACATGCTCTTATTTCATGAATCTACTCTAACACAAAGCATGGCCTGAGTTGGAGAATTTCCCAGGAATATGGAGCCATACCTATCTCACAGAGTTAAGGACATATTGGAATTCAACCTTTTAGCAATCTGGATATTACTAAATTCAGTATTTTAGCAGTCGCGTGAGCCTTGAGAAAGGGAGAAAGAAGAAAAACAATGAGATCTGGAGAGCCTCTTTACCCTGCATGGATTCAGACTCCTGCCAAGCACCATACCTTTGTATCTTTGGCTTTCTACAAACATCATTATTTTAGGTTGCAACAGAATCAAGACAGCTCAGAATATTTCTCTAAAGTGAGAATATGCAGAGTATCTTTGTCTACTGTAATATCTCATGGAAGCATGTTGTGATGAACTTTTCATCAATATTTGGCCGCCTTTGACCTTCTTTCATCTTGACAATTGCTGATTTAAGCATTTTAAGAGTTTTCTAACGTGAAGTTTCTTACCTGAATTTTTGAGAAGAAGAGAAAAAGGATAAACCACTGAAATTTATTCTTTTACATTTGTCTCACAGCCTCTAGACTGTATACTGGGTAGAGGGTTATACATATTATTTTATTTCTTCATGGCCATTTTAGTTTTCAGTGCTAAAATCACTTATGGCAAAATTCCATTTGAAACTAATAAGTTTTCATACTGAATACAACATCTATGGAATGTCTTATTTGCCAGGAAAAAAAGAGGGATTCTCTAATAAGAATATTTTTTTTTAAATCCCTGAACAAGACAAGGTTTTGATTGTGCCTGATTTTGCTGTGGACAACTGACATCAGTAATATAACACATCTGCAAAAGTGGTTTTTTTGTAGTTAAGTTCTGACTTAATAAGTGAGACTGAAGGAAGACTTATGGCGTCAAGCTTTTTTCTTTTTTCCAACTGTATCATTTTGTCTAACAAAAAGGACATTACGTCTCTTTAAGACAAGAGGTAATGGCCTCAAGTTGTGCCAGGGGAGGTTTACGTTGGATATCAGGAAGAAGTTCTTCACTGAAAGAGTGATTAGCCATTGGAACAGGCTGCCCAGGGAGGTGGTGGAGTCATCATCCCTGAGGTCTTAAAAAACGGGTAGATGTGGCACTTCGAGACATGGTCTAGGAGTCAGGGAGATCTTCGAAGAAGGTTGGACTGGATGATACTAGAGGTCTTTCCCAACCTGAATGATTCTGTGATTCTCCCAGTCAATGTGGCCTCCGTTGCTGTTGTAATATGTCTGTGGATACATTATCACTGCTTCTGCTTCTATGAATAAGCAATTCCAAAGCAGGTACAGAGAATTTATTTGCTGATTACTCACCTGCTATTAAAGTGGTTCCACATAAAGTGAAATGGCAGACACACTGGCTCTTGGAAGCTCTTTCCAACTATAAAAGGAATTCTGTGTGTTGTCTGCAGCACTCAAGCTGCTTTTCAGATGCACCATATTTAATTAGATTGGTTTTAATTAGACTACAAATGCAAAGTTGCATCTGTGTGTCACTGTTAGTCTGTTTTCAGGCACTTTCAGCCAATAACAAGCCACCATCTCATTTGCATTCATTTAAATGTGTTAACTTTTTGCTTGCTGGAATAATAACTGTGGAAGAATATATATAACTTAGAGATTAATGTGTTGTTGTTGTCATCTGGCACCATATGCAGAATGTGAAGTAGCCTGAGAGACAATCATGCAAGGGAAGAAAAAAAGGACATTGTGCTGAAGAATTAATTCACTCTTAAATAAATCTTTCTGAGAATTCCATTTATAGTTATTTAAATTCCTTTAGAGTACTTATTTTTCAAGACAATCTTTGCAAGCTTTGGACTTTATTGATTGCTCTTCTACCCTTAATGTTTGTTTTCTTTATGATCTTTTCATTTTTATTTCTTCATGCTTCACAAAGCCCATTTTCTTTTGGTGCCTTTCCCTTTCTCTTCTGAGCTTAACTCAGTTCTGAGGAGACAGAGCATTAATTGTTCATTACTGGTGATGCTACAGGTTTGAAAGAATTGTTGATTAGCTATTGTGAAGTTCTTATTAGGAGAGAGCACAGCTGCTTCTTTAGTTAATGGCAAAGTACTTGCAAGAGGAATTGGGAACCTGGGACAGAAACCTCAATGGACAGGAGTGTTCAAGATCATGGTCATTGATTTCAGCAGACTGACTTCTAATTCCAGAAGTGATTATTTTTCCTATGCATAGTTATGGCATTCCCTTTTAATTTTTATTTCTCTATTCTAGCCAAGCTTGGGGTTAATCACTTCAAGTTCAATTGTGTTTATATAGAGATAGAAGCAAGAACTCTGCAGTGTACTTTTAATTTTAAGATTTGATCATTTTTTCAGCCTCTTTGATCAGTAGCAATAAAATTAATCCAATGATAAGAATGGGGTTTAATTAAACGATTTTAATAAGTGGAATGCACTTTTGAGCAATGATTGTGGTTGTTAAAAAGCAATAAGAAAATGTGTCCATGTACAGCAGCTGCTAAGGTTGACTGTAAGTACTGGAGCAAAATATTACTAGAATGGAAATATTCTGGTCTCAGGATAGAAGTGTACATGAGGGATGGGGTTATTACTGGCCACTGTCAAGTCTGAGTGACATTCTTTGTGATCCTGAAAGCAAGTCACAGGTCATCCTCTCCTAGACTTCCTTCTTTAACAGGGAAATAATAGTTTTCTCTGACTATGCCAATTAGCAAATCATCATTTAGAAAACAATTCAAAGATAAAAAGCAATGAACATTGAGTGGTATCCACCAGAAGACTGTTGATCCAAGTCTAGTGTGGAATTTTTGAGCCAAACTCTGATGACCATTTACTGCAGTGAAGTCAAACAATAATGTCTAATAATTGATTTTCAGAGCTGGCATAAGGTTGTTTCCTATTCTCTTTCCAATGAATAAAAGACAGTAACATTTCAGCACTGAGTTTTCTATATGCCCTTTCAGGAGTGCTTCAGTTAGCGGAGAAAGTGTGGCCTGGAAGTACCTGTAGGATCGATCTGTGCTGAGCACATTCAGTGTCAACAGGACACTACAGAAGGAGATGAAGGAAAAGGATGCTCCTTCTGTGAATTGAGCTTGTACAATTAGATCCCATAAGGGATGTAAGTGCCTAGAATGTGGCTGGTTTTCATTTGGGCAGCATAAGGCAAAACTAACACATACTGCAGATAATCAAAGGTGGACTCTGGGACTGAGAGAGGGCATTTATTTCTTTTGTCAAATCCAGGAAAAATGACTGACGTAGTATGAGAAAAGCTTGCAGCCTGCATTCAGTATTACATGGCTGGACTTCAAACTCAGCACAGGTGGGAGACAAGGGGTCTCAGAACGATGGAAAGCCTCCCAGGCTGGCTGTCCAGCAGCAAGCCAAATGCAGGGGTTTAAAATGGAGGGTTTTCAGCTGAAACCCGTAGCACGTGTCTCAGAGCTGCAGGCTGATTCTCCTTTGCACTTAGAACTGGGGAATGAAAATGCCCCTTTGAAGGGCAGATGCCTTCAGCCCTTCTTTTTGGAGAATGGGGTTAGGACTAGAATGAGGCTGGGTCTTCTGATACTATGCTGGTAGCACAGCTCGCCACTTTTTACATATTAATCTGAAAGTTGGAGAACTGCTCCGGGAAATTGAAGACTTAGATTAATTCCTTCATCAAGACAGAAGCTGTAATGTGTAACAGCACTTCTAACTCATGCTGAAGTCATGGCACTGTGTAGGAAATAGTTCAAACTGTAGGCCAAAATGAGAGAGGAGAGCAGATTTCTGGTTCTGCTAAATTCTAGAATAAGCAACAATCACCAAATAAAATAGAGAAGTTGGTGAAAAGAGTCTTCTTTTTCATGTTTAATCTTCTACCCCAAAGCTTGTGAAGACATACTTCACCTCTGCTTTATGTTAGGTTTAAAAAAAACAAGGGAGGTAAAAGTACTAGATGATGCTGGTGGATTAAAAGCTGGACATGAGCCACCGGTATGCAATTGCAGCCCAGAAGGCCAATCACATTCTGAGGTCAGTTGTATGAGGTTTAACAAAGCCAAGTGCCAGGTCATGCACTTCAGTCACAACAACCCCATGCAATGCTACAGGCCTGGGGAAGAGTGGCTGGAAAGCTGTCTGACAGAAAAGGACCTGGGGGTGATGGTCAACAGCCGGCTGAACATGAGCCAGCAGTGTGCCCAGGTGGCCAAGAGGGCCAATGGCATCCTGGCCTGTATCAGAAATGGTGTGACCAGCAGGAGTAGGGAGGTGATTGTGCCCATGTATTTATCGCTCGTGAGACCGCAGCTTGAGTACTGTGTCCAGTTCTGGGCACCACAGTACAAGAAGGACATTGAGGTGCTGGAACGGCAACGAAGCTGGTGAGGGGTCTGGAAAGCATGCCTTATGAAGAGCAGCTGAGGGAACTGGGGCTGTTTAGTCTGAAGAAAAGGAGACTGAGAGGAGACCTTATTGCTCTCTACAACTACCTAAAAGGAGGTTGTAGCAAGGCTGATGTTGGTCACTTCTCCCAGATTACTAATGATAGAGCGAGAGGAAATGGCCTCAAGTTGCATCAGGGGAAGTTTAGATTAGATATTAGGAAGAAATTCTTGACTGAGAGAGTGGTTGGGCACTGGAACAGACTGCCCAGGGAG